>QAOA01000725.1:988930-1012980 GCA_003255065.1 Cercis canadensis | reverse complement strand
ATTGGTTATATATATATATATATATATATATATATATATATATATATATATATATATATATTATTGAGCATCATGTTATTGAAAATCCTGAAGATGTTGAACCTATATTAAGTTTACCAAACAGGACTTGTGAGACAGAAAGGAAGAATGGGGAGACACCTGAAGATTAAATGGAGAATGGGTTTGAAAATGTGAGGAAGGATGTGAATAATGACATGTCAAATGAGGATGGTGACAAAATGTACAACATTGATGAAGACTAGGACTATGTAGCTTACTTAAGAAGGGAGTATAGACATGTTGAAGGGGGGAATGTTGCTGATGATCTTAATATGCAGCAAGCTATAACCAACCGTGAAGATATATCTGCAGATGAAGATGAAGATGGTAATAGCCAGCAAACTACAAGTAGCAGTGAAGGAGAGTATCCAAAGGACAATGAAGATATTGGTGGGGGATTATTATAGGTATGAGCAATACACACAAACACCCATGAAGTTGAAGGTGGTAAAAAAGTCACATGGAAAAAGTAGTGGACAAAGAGAACAAGAGGGACATAGACAGAGTGGATGTGATGTGAGACCACAACAAGCAACAAGCAAAGGAAGAAAGAAGAAGAAGGGCAGACCAGAAGTTTATGTCAATCCTTTTAAGGGTTAGGGTTAGGATTAGGATTTGCACATTTTTGAGAGCCCTGAACCTAGGGTAAATGCTCTAAAAAAAAAGGGAAGTTTTCCCCCAATTTACCTTCAGTTGAATTTAGTGAGGTCAACCTAGAGCTTGGAATGAAATTTTCAACTCTGGCAACATTCAAGCAAGCAGTGAAAGATTACACCATTCATTTAGGCAGACCAATGGTGTAGTTGAAAAATGACAAAGAAAAGGCCAAAGTCATATACATAGATATGGGTGTCTATGGGAAATTTTCTGTTCATTCAGTAATGCCACACATAGTTTTCAAGTGAAGACTTTCATTAACAATCACACGTGCAGTAGAAAAGTCAAAAACAAGCAAGAAAATAAGAAGTGGTTAGCACATAAACTTGTAGAAGATGTTAGAGGATTTCCTTCAATTGAAGATAATGATGCTTACAATTTGATGAAGAGAAAATATAATGTGAATGTTGTTGAGAGAACAATATTTAGGACATTAAAGATGGCAAGAAAAATTATGGAGGGCACAAAGAAAGAACAATATGAAGCATTATGGGACTATTGAGATGAATTGAAGAGAGTGGACCATAATGCATCTGTGTAACTTAGTGTTGATAGACCCACTGGTGCTTTGGTCCCTAACTTTGGTAGGCTTTATATTTGCCTAGATGCTTGCAAAGCAAGATTGAAGGTTGCTTGTAGACCTTTGATATATAAGTCTAGATAGGTGCTTCTTGAAGGGGTATTATGGTGGCACTTTATTAGCTATTGTTGCTCAAGATGGGAACAACTCTTTCTACCCAATAGCATATGCTGTTGTGGATCTAGAGACAAAAGACACATGAATATGGTTCTTAACAAGGCTGATTGAGGATATTGGAGACCCAAAGGAGCATGACTAGAACTTTATATCAAATTAACAAAATGTAATTTATATGAGATCACAAATGTTTTTGGTTGTTTTTATGTTGTTTAATTTTATTGAGTCCCATTGTGCACCAAATTTTTGTTGTTGTTGCAAATTACAAGGCTTGGAGCTTATAATGGCTGAATTATGTCCAAATGCTCCTCATAGGTCATGTGTAATGCACATTTGGAAGAATTTCTATCAGACCTGAAAAAGTAAGGAACTTAGATCAAATGTCTTTTTGGCTGCAAAGTCTTCTACAACATAAGAGTTTGATAGGAATATGACTAAAATCAGCTGAATTGACAATGATGCTTATGATTGGTTGATGAAGAATCAAGTCATTACAAGCAACATACTTGAACAATTTAACAAGAAAATTTGAAAGTTTAGAAGTAACCCAATCCTCACCATGCTTGAAGAGATAAGGGGTTATATTATGAAGAAGAGGTCAAAAATGCTTGTAAAAATCAAAACTTACAAGGGTAAATATGTTCCCATGGCTATGGATTTTCTTAATGAAAAAAAGAAGAAATATAGCTTTTGGTGTCCATTATGGGCTAGAGATCTTATTGGTCACAAATACAAAATTAGTAAGGAATCAACTAATAAAGTCGTGGTTGATTTGTCAACTCGTACATTCTCATGCAAGATCTAGGATCTTACAGGGATTCCTTATATACATATTTGTGCAGCATTTGCATCAAACAATGAAAACCCAAATAATGAAGTGCATTACTAGTACTTAACTAGCCTATGGTTTAAGGCCTATGAGCCTTTTATATAGCCAGTTGTAGGCCAAGCTTGCTAGCATAAGACAGGTTTAGATGATATAAATCATGCACCATTCAAGAGACTAGTTGGCTAGCCTAAAAAAGAAATAGAAGCAAATTGAATGAAGTTCCTGAAGATTCTTTTAGGCTAAAAAGGAAATATGGGGTTATCAAATGTCCTAAATGTGGTGAGATAAGTTACGAAACAAGGACATGCAAGGGAGTGGAACGACATAAGCAATAGAAAAATACCAAGAGAGAAACCAATCATCCATGTACTGAGACATAACTTCCCTTTTCTCAACCAATTGACTCACAAGTCCATCCTTATAGCCAAGATATTGAAAATATTCATAGATCTGAATCTCAGCAACTACAAAGCAAGAGGGAGAAATTAGCACCTAGGAAAAAGACTAAGCTACTGACCTTTAATTTATCATTTCCCAATAGGTAATTTAAGTCTCAAACCATTAACTTACACTTGTCTTGCTATATAAATAGGGATCAAACCAGCATAGCATCAAATAAAGGCAGCAAGAAGATGTGACTAGAGACACATTACAAGTAGCAACAACGGCTACTAGGAAAAAAATTTCAACATATATCTTTGGTGAAGGTTCAAGCAAGGGGAAAGAGAAGCTATTAGTTGATGTTTGAAGCACTATGAAGATTTTATTTTCTTTTCCCTTTTTCTGCTTTTGGGTTCAAAATTGTAATCAACCTTTGTTTGGTTGGCTAGAACTTATTGGGATTGAGTATAAATGACCAATCACTTTTTTGTCTTATTGCATATCATTTTATTTTAGTCGACTGAAACTTATTAGAATTACTTGTAAATGACCCACAAACCTTTTTGGAACCTTTGTACAAATTTTATTCACCTTGATTATAATGAAGGTGTAATTCCCTTTTTGAGCACAAATGATTGGTTGATATTAGATATAGTTTCTAAAGAAGTTTTTATTACTGTAATGTGAAAGTGGTGGATGTTATTTTTGAGCACAATGTCAATTTATTTTGCTAAAATCATCCTACACAACTTTACAATCATCCTATCCGAACATCACTTATTTTGCTAAAAATACAGTGACCAACAAAGGAACTAGCAAACCACAACTATCTTTAGTTTCCTAACTTCACTTTCAAAACTCTTAACTCTCTTCTTCTGCATCTACATCACCCTTTTTTTTATTTGCACTAAAAGACTTAGGAGTTCTTGGAAGCACTTCTTCAAACTTGTATGCCCATTTAAAGAATCCATAACACAATTCTTCATTCTAAATATTTAAATAGGTACATTTAGAGATTGAGAAATTCTAGGCCACAACATTTCTACTAGTTTTTCAATTTATTGAAATTAAACTTCCCTTAACTTGTAATGTGAACAATGCCAAAATGGGCGATTTAGGTTCTCATTTGTCTTTGAAATCAGCAATATCACCCTCTTGTTACAACCAGATACATAAGGTACTTGTGATTTTGCAGCTACACCACTTGTGAAGCTTGATCCACTCGAGCTATCTTCCTTACCTTGTTGTCCATGGATTGTCGGCGTGAAGGGGTCATCGTCAATCATCATAGAATGTTGTGGAAGGAATCCCGATCTCATCTCTCCAATTTGTGCCTCTACTCTTGTTTGTCTCCTTCGTTCCTCTCCTTCTTGCCTTTGATTTGTCACATTGATAGTGTGAGAGAGTGAGTTCACAACATGGGTTTAGGGTTTGAAATCTACCCCTAATTTTAGAATCCAACAACTCGTGTTGTGGGTGGTTCAAGGATGAACCACCAAAATGGCATGGTATTTGGTCTGTTAAGTACCTTTTTTATTTCTATTTTCTTCCCCACAACACTGAAACAACGCTGTTTTGACTACGTCATGTGCAAAGTCATCTGCCACGTAGACACTAATGACCACGTAATCATTTAATGGGCCACCTAAACTTTTCCATCCTACTTGAGTTAATGGGCAAGATAGAGGACTAAATTGGCTGAGAGATGAATATTTTGAGGATTAAAGTGGCACCAGAAATAAATTAGGGACTGAAATGGTAGTGTAAAAAAATTTCAAGGACTAAAATAGTATTTTACTCATATAATTATTATCAATATTCTTTGGTCCAGTCTAGACTGTAACAAAGTACAAAAATTAGTTTCCTTAGCAAGTTACCAGCTGAACTTTTTGACATGACTATACGATTGCTGCCTGGGTAATTGATACCATAAATAAACAATTGTTTACAAGTTGTATTCTCCAAAAGGTCATTTGGCATGGCCAAAAAAAAAAAGGTCACTATTAGGAGAAGTCTTCCCATATTATGGTCAATAATTGAAAATTACAGTCTCTACAGATAGTAAGCATCAGCCCATGCACAAGAAATGAGCATACGTGTCTAAGCTTCACTTGTAACAACAGAACTGATGTTTGATCACAACTTTTAGATTCATTAACATGCTCACTATTCTATTCGCTTTGTAATAAATAAATAAATAAAAATTGCAGAGAACATTTGCACTATGAGTCTTTTTAGGTTGCCACTGGATGAATGGCAATGGCTTACTTGTACATGTCAACCATTAAATGTAAAAACAAATGGTAACCTATGTGTACACACAAGCCATGTCTTTCCAAACACAATCTAGGACGCAAACATCAATAATAAATCCATATACCCCAAAGTTTGCATAATCTTTAAGCAAACAAAAGCTTTATAGGAGAAAACAGTACTCAATTGTTTAATTACAATTACAAAGCCAATTATCATATCAAATTATGTGTGAAGATGCACTGACATTGTCAAGAGTCTATAGGAAAAAATAGAGACAATTATACGAAAAAATGACATTGGAAATAATTGTTATAGTTTAGACAGGACCAAGGAATATTGATAATAATTATTAAGAATAATATTGGAGATAATTATAGGAAAAAAGTAGAGCTATAATTAATAAGAGTTTGAAAGAGAATGTCATGATTAATCAATTTTACAAACTTTTCTTATTAAATGAGGATAATTTAGTCTTTATTACATTTAAACATTAACTAGGATATGACATTAACAAAATATAATGTGAAAATAATTGCTCCCAAAAAAAATGGCCACTTTATTTTGAAAAGCAGCTAGGTCCTGTTCGAGCTAGCTGTGGTCCTGTTCGAGCTAGCTGTGGAGGACTCAAATTTTTTAGGCTACAACTTAATGTTTTTGTTGTTGTTGTGTTTATTTAATAAAAACGGGCGTGCAGGTCACCTTGTGGGACTCAATTTTGACAATCAAATCGTCTTTAATGTGAAAGTCTACGAAAGAGATAAGAGATAAGATGATGGGTAAACACTGTTTTCATTATGTGTAACCAGAGAGTGCATTGATACTTATTTCTAATTAACTTAGTTTATAGTCCATTAATCACGTTTGGCACAACTGCAGTATTGCACATTGTTAGGTGGGACTTGAACACATTGCCCAATTTGCCGTTGATGACATATGCAAAAGGCATCGCATGCAGCATTGCCATGACATGATCCTGGACAAATCTGTGCACTCATAGCAAGAGAGAAAACATAATTGCTGCCAAGATCAATTTCAAGGCACTGGTTGAGAAAAGTGTTTAGGCCATTTCCCTTCAGTGCTCTCTACTTTCAAGTCTCTATATCCATGTGGCCTTCTGAAGGTGATATTTATACTATACATGCTACTATTATGTAAATCTTCTTGTCATTACTCATTAATCGTTACCCTTCCTTGAACGCATGCAATAAAGTTTGGATTTTGTGATGGCTTTTTTTTTTTGGGTATGAAGGAAAGATGATTTTGTGATTGTGCATATAATGTTTGGATATCGTGAATCTTTTTCTACTTTATTTTCTTTTAGATTTTTTTGGGTACTTTGGCTATGACTTTAAGTTTGAACACAAAATCCATAAGTTTTGAGGATAACTTTAGTATCACTTGGCCACAGGCCATTTGGTATTTTCTTTTTAGATATCTGAAAATATAAAACTGTCTAATTTGTGAGAGAATCAATTCAAAACTGATATTAAAAAGTAGATAACATCATAGTACTATTATGTAAATCATCTTTTGTCATCAATTGTTATTACCTTTGACTTGAACGCATGCAATAAAGTTTGGATTTTGTGATTGCTTTTCTATATATATATATGACGGAAAGAGGATTTTGTGATTCCACACATATTGTTTGGATTTCGTGTATCTTTTTCTCCTTTTTTTTTTTTATATATATATTAAAATTTAAAACTGTCTAATTTGTGAGAGAATCAATTCAAAACTGATATTAAAAAATAGATAGTTGTCACAACGTCCCTTTTAGAGCGCGATGCGGAGAGACAAAAGTGCCCACAAGAAAAATAAAAGATAAGATGTATATGCAAGAAATGCAAGAGAATGGAGTTGCCACCAATTGTTTCATTCCATTTTAAACAAAATGGAATGGTGCGATTGGTCACAAAATTTGGTCTACGTTCAGAGTTTGGATTCGGGGGGTTGATTACATGTAGTGAAGGTATTAGCACTCTACAAAGTCCATTCTTAGTATAGTTACCCATTGTCACAATGTACCCGAAAATCGATATGACACAGATGACAGACTTTTTAAAAAAGTTTAATTTTCAAAGTTTTGAATCTCAGCGATGGTTAACATAATTGAAAATGGAAACAATTGAAAAACCCCTTTTGAATTTTAAAGAAAAATGATCTACAAACCAGAAAGGGTTCATGAGTCAATTTATGTGTGAAGAATGTGTTAAGCATCCCACAACACCTGTCTAAAAGATGGTTACCTGAAATTAATTGTGCGAATATAATATGACCAAAAATGTATTTTATTCTTCTCTCAAATAATAAATTACACAAATAAATAAGATTACTGACAAAAAATTTAAACATGAAATGTATGTAACTAACGTACCTTAAATCCTTCCACCCATTCCTCGCATATGGCGTCCTCCGGAGTGACGCTTATCCTTGCCTAGGAACAATAGAGTAGGTCACCTGATATGCTGATGGATCGCCCCTATCCTTCCATGATAAGTAAGGGGCATGTGGATACTACACCAAATACAATTAAAACCTTAAATGAATACAAATGCATGAGTTTACAAATTACAATACGAAAATTTAAATGGTTACATAAAACAAAACAAAAGTAAAGTAAAGGTCTTCTCGTTTCCAACTCCGCCTTGCCCGAGGATCTACCTTTCTAGCTTGTTGTCACTTACAACCCAACTCATAAACATTATTAGCAACGATTATAAAATGAGCTCATAGGGCCAAGAAAAAAAGTATTAATTTAGGAAACCTGTAAGAAATTGTTCAAGCATGTACAACCAAAATGATCTACTAAAAGACAAAGCAAAGTGATTCATGAAAAGACCTCAAAATGATGTAAGAAAAGGATGTACAAGAAACTTTGATATAGTTCCCAACCTACCTTCAAAAATGCCTCAGGAACAGCAATAAAACACAATGTCTAAAAGAATCTCATGACAAAGCAAAAAAGTAGAGCTAAATTTTAGACAAATACTGGAAATGCATGCTAAGGAATTTTAATTTGAACTTTTTATATAACAAAGACACATGCCTTATGGTTCTAATAAGACAAGAATCGCTTAAAATGGAGCTCTATAACTCAAATTAGACAAAAAAAAAAAAATTGAATGCTGCTAGAGATGACTGATAACCTAATATTGCCAAAAAAAAATAGCAAATTTTAAATAAAACGGGGAATAGGAGAAAAATGATTTGATTTTGAAATTTTTATATATAGGAGAAATCATCTCTTGGTTCTAAAAAATCAAGAATTTAAATAATTAAAGCTTTGTAGCTCCACTTAAAAAATTAAAATCGGGGATTACCAAAGAAGACTAACAGACCCAAAATAACAGAAAAATAATCAAATTTAAATACAAACTAGGAGCAAGGAAAATAGAATATAACCAAGAAACTTGTATACGTAAGATAAAAATTCTTTTTGGTCATATCAAAGTAAGAATTACTCAAATTGGAGCTCTGTAGTTCCATCTAAAAAATAAAAACCGAGGGTTTCTAGAGAAAACTGACAACCCCGTTATGACAAAAAAATAATCAACTTCAAATAAACATTGGGAGCAAGAGAAGGAGAATTTGGCCATGAAAATTTTACACAACAGAGGCACATGTCTCTTGGTTCTAACAAATAAAAAATCACTAAAATCAGAGCTTTGTAGCTCCATCTAAAAAATAAAAATTGACTGTTGCCAAAGAAAATTGACAAACCCGAAAATGCACAATTCACAACCAAACCAAGTATTATCAATCAAGGTAACAACTCAGAGTTCCAAAATCAACAGTATTTATATATCATATTAGCAATTGAACTTAAATTTAGGAATCAAACACGATGGGTACCCTAGAAACATAAGAATCAATTTCAAACTCTATCAAATTATATTATGATCAAGAAATTTAGCATATTCATTTATACATAGCAACAAATAGACAATATATCCACCGTGAATCCAAATAGCAACAAAAAAGATGAGATAATAGGGAAGATATTACCTTTGTAGAATGAATTTGATGAAAATTTAGACATTCTTCTCTCTTTGGTTCCCTTCCTTTCTCCAATTCTTCTTCCATTTTTTTCTCTTTTTCTCCTCTTGCCTATTTTTCGTCAGCTNTGGTTCCCTTCCTTTCTCCCATTCTTCTTCCATTTTTTTTCTTCCCTTTTTCTCCTCTTGCCTATTTTTCTTCAGCTCTCTCTCTATTTCTCTCTTCCTCCTTTCTTTCTTTTGTTTATCCTCTTGTTTTAATTTGTTTTTCTTCTTTTTTATATTTACTTATTTATTTAATAGAGATAAGGTACACTAACTTAGACCAATAAGGAATGAGGTAAATTCATTTCTTGTTCCCTCATTGGTCCTCCTATATCTAGTAATGCAAGAATACAAAATTTTTTCTCTCTTTTTTATTGTTTATTTACTATTTGCAAAATTCTAAATACCAATGGATGGGCTAAATGGGCTAGATGAAAAAAAAAAATGGGCTAGATTAACAATGGATTAGGCTAAGGTAGTAAGACTAGGTTTTGCTTTATTACAAAGGCCCAAATAAAAATATAAAAAGCATTAAAAAAAATTAAGAGCTTTCATCTTTTCAAAAATCATCTTTTTTTTTTATGTCATGAAAAACACCTGAACAAAATACGATTTCTATACCCATTTAATCATTTGTTATCTATTTAAAAGAATTAAATTGGTCATAACATTATATTTTAAAATAAATAATACTTTGTTAGGCCTCGCTAGACCTTTTGGCAAAACCTAAAAAGATGCCTTAAGACTATTAGGTAGAAACAGTGATTGTCATTACAATTCTCTCCTAATCTATTTCGTCATAGACAATTTTAGCATCTTATTAACTAAGTAATAACTAGAAAATGCACGAAGAATGCAATTTATTATACATGTTAAAAAAAATGAGCTTAAGATTTTGGCAAAAGATTTTTTATTTGAGGTATTTCTTTAAGTCCACCAGCATATCTAGAAAGACTAAAGTGATACTATTTACCTCCAAAATATCAAAACATCGCCAATATTATGGCTAATTTTGATTATTCCAACGTTGGTACTTTGACCCATACTTTAAGGTAAATGAAACTACAATATTATGTTAGTGTTTGATTTTTTTGAAAAATTATGCATAGAAAAGATTTTTATGAGGAGTTGATCTCAAGTACCGCTAGTACTTCTAACAAAACTAGATAAATCCCTTTACCTCTGGAATTTCAAACCATCGCCATCATTATGACTAATTTTGATTATTTTCTCATTGATATTCTTATTCTAGTATAAATAAAAATAGGGATAAAATGTAATGAGATAAATGCAATACAACAAATAAATGACAAATATACATTAATTAAAGAATAAAAGCAATATTGAAAATTTTATCGGCCATACTAGTACTTCTGGCATAACTAAAAAATCATCCTTCACCTAAGGAAAATTAGAAAAAATTGTTAACACAATTATTTTATTTGTAAGATAAAACTAACAAGTTTACAAGGTAAATGAAACAACAATAATAATGTAATTATATAAGTAAACAGAGTAACAAATAAGTAGGATAAAATAAACTAATAGCAACTACAACAAATAAATATATATATATAAAGTAGATTAGTAATACCAACAAGCCTAGACCCATTAACAAGTAGAACAAAAATCATGACACGGATTAAAAGGTTAGCCCAATTTTGGCCAAGATCAAACCAACAAAATAATAAAACAAAAGGGAAATGAAGCAAGTTGTGGATCAATCCATGCTCGGTCCAAACCCCATCAGCAAAGTAAATGAAAAAGAAAATTGAAATAACTAATGGATTGGCCTATTTCAACCTGGACCAACTAGCAAACAAAAGCACAACGATTTATCTCATGTCTTTAACAATAAAGGCCCAAAAAAACAAAAAAAACATATAAACGCTAAAAAAATGGAAGTAGTAATAGCGAAAAGGGAATCAGTGAACAACAAAGCAAAAGCTATGCAATAAGGAGAANACTAGCAAACAAAAGCACAACAATTTATCTCATGTCTTTAACAATAAAGGCCCAAAAAAACAAAAAAACACATAAAAAAGCTAAAAAAAATGGAAGTAGTAATAGCGAAAAGGGAATCAGTGAACAACAAAGCAAAAGCTATGCAATAAGGAGAAAAACAAAAGGGAGAGATGGAGAAGAGCAAAGGGGAAAAACACAAGATAAAGTTCTCATCTCTCGGATATAGGAGCTCAAAATTTTGGTTCTAATTCATCTAATCAGTGTGCTAAGGTAAGAATCTTTCTCTCTGTTTCACTTTTTCTCTCTGAATCTCTATTTCTCTCTCTAGAAAAATGGGTTTCTCTCTTGCTGAAAAATGGTTGATTTGGGGTTTCTCTCTCTAATGGGTTTTTCTCTTGCTAAAGAATGGTTGATTTGGGGTTTCTCTCTCTCTCTTCTGTTGTCACTGTTTGAATTTTTTTGTTTGGGTCTTTATTCGTCTAAAATGGGTGGGGAATGGGGTGGAACCACCCCTCCCTTGCTGATAAACCAAATGAAAAAAAAAAAAAAGATGGCAAGTGATGATGATTTTTTTTTTTTATATAATATAAAAAACTGAGTTGGATTTGTGCTCTATGTAATGCAAGATCAACAAGAAAATGAAAAATCTAGCACAAAAAAAAAAAAAGGATAGTGTTTATACCAGAGATGATGCAATTTTTTGGAGTTTCTTCTCTTTGTTACTGGGGGCTCTTGTTGCCTGTTGCTATTCCGTTCCCTTTTTTTTTTTTTTTTTTGGTTTCAGANCTTTTTTTTTGTTTCAGAATTTGATCCTCTATATATCCTCAGTGTGTCGTTCACTCTATATGTATATCACACTGTGTATCATCGTCTCCTTTGTTGTTTTGAGAGACCCCTTTTATAGCCAAAACTTGGGGTTGGTTTCTTACTGATGCAAGTTGCACTGGTTTCTTACTAATGCAACTTTCTTGTTTTCTTTTTGCAATTGCATTGGCAGAGTAGCAGTATAGCAGAGGCAGGGTGGCGCCGAATTGTACTGCGGAAAGCATACTTGCAACATATGATTCCTTCTTGCCTTTTTTTAATTTTATATATATATATTTTGTTATATATTAATAATAATTTTTTTGGTTTTGTTATGTTTTTCTTTTTTCTTTGGTTAGCATTTCGTCATTTTTATCTTGGATATGCTCTTTGTTTTTTATTTTGTAGTATTGGAATATTTGAATTGATATGATTCCAAAGACCATAATCCCCAAAATGATGTATGAACATGTCACGCTAAAATTGTATGCAAGTGTACATATTACGAGCAAATAATATAGTAGTGAATTAAGTATCGTCTCATGGAGACTATGGCTACTAAGTACTAAAATTGGGTATATTCTAATTTTATCTAGACAATCAAAAATGAGTATCAAGTAATAATTTAAAGGTAGTAATTCTAAAGTAAGTAAAAATATAGATGAGAAATATTTAGGATTTCTAGTTTCACTGTAGCTATTCTGAATTGTTATTCTTACTTCATTAACTAAGAATTATTTTCTTAATTGCTAGCCAAGAACCCTAAACTATTCATTAGCTTTTTCTAATGTCAAATTAAAATATCTCTAAGTGCTAATTCACTATATTCCTATGTGAATTAAGCAACCTAGAAATTCATTCAATTCTATTGTTCTTTTAATAGCTACATAGACCATAAGGATATATTATTATCTCTCATGAAATCTATGATCTTAATCTCTATGATCTTTAATTACAATTACTTCCCAATCTCATTGCAATCATCTAATCAACTAATTGGTGATCAAGCAATTAGATACATGAAGAATTGAGAAGAAGATGATAATTAATAAAGAAGTTCTTGAATTAAATTAGTAGAAAATCACAATTCATCCTGGCTAGGCTACATCGTAGCCTTAGAAGGTGAATTTAGTTCATAACAGTAAATAGAAACATGACTACATAGAATTTAGACATAAGTACAAGAGAACAATGTGAGAAAAACTCTTGAACACTAAGAATCAATTATGAAATCCCGATCTTCAAGCTTGATCTTCCTTCTCTTCTTGCTTCTTGTGTAAAAACGTGTGGAACCTTAATTGAGTCTCTAAAAGTCCTATTTATAAGTCCTAGGAAGTTTAAGAGAAAAATGAAATAAAATAAGATAGGAGTCTTAGTGAAAATAGGAAGTTTGGAGGTCAAATCCAGAGTTGATCCTCAGAGGGCTGCGGCCTCGAACTTGCTGCCTCAATGATGGTTCCTCGATGAAGACGGGCACTGCGGCGCCCAAGAATGGGGGCTGTAACGCCCAAGACTAGGTGATGTGACGCTCAAAGTTCTACCTGAATGAAGAAATATGGGTAAGGCTTGAGGGGATGAGGCGCTCAGAATGGGGGTTGCGGTGCCCAAGACATTGCCTTGCCTTGCATTTTTCTTCACAAATAGAGGGCTGTGGCGCTGAACCAACTACCTCCATCTAATTTTTTTTCAAAAATCTCTCCATTTTACACCAAATTACACCTAAATGCCTTCCATGGATTCCTAAATTAAAAACCAAAAAAACAAACATTAAAAACATAAGAATCAAACCTAAAATACCCTAGAACAAACAATAACAAAGCTAGATTAGTATAAGATAAGCAGTATAAAACCGATTTATCAGAACACTTATAAAGTTAAACAAATATGCATGTACAAATTTGGGTATCAACAATTGTAACTTAATTTAATCTTTCACATAACATGGTGGCAAGAAATTAGGGCAGATTAAATAATATCAATAAAGTTTAGAACCATGCAAAAATTAATTAGCATAATATATGTTAGAAAGAAACAATTCAAAATAAAAAAATTGAAGATTAATTTTCAAAATATTAAATTACACACTAATATTTAGGAATAAGATGATTAAACACTTGATTGAGTTTGACAACATTAAAACTATTTTCGCAGTGACAATGGTGGTCAATTTTTTCTATATGGTTATGGTGGAACTAGAAAGACATTTGTTTATAAAACACTATTTGCTACTCTAAGTTCAAAAGGTAACATAGTGCTGACAGTGACTTCAAGTGGTATCGCATCCCTTCTCCTTCTAGGTGGTAGAACAACACATTCTAGATTTTGTATCACTCTAAATTTCAATGAGGATACATTTTGTAACATAAACCTAGGCACCCCTTAGCAAAACCATTGACTATTGTAAAGTTAATTATTTGGGATAACGATCCTATGACGCAAAAATATTGTTTCAAGGCATTGGACAAAACTCTTAGAGATATACTAAAGCATACAGGTACAGAAGTCGCACATATGCCATTTGGGGGTAAGATTGTGGTACTAGGTAGGGACTTCAGACATATACTCACAGTGATACCCAGTGGTAGTAGACAAGATATTATTGCTGCTACCATAAACTCTTATTACCTGTAGAAATATTTTCATGTGCTAATTTCAATTTAAACTTTATTATGGATAACATTAACATATTATGATCCCTCATACATGTTTTTACGTCAAACATGTGCAGGTCTTGAACCTAACCAAAAATATGAGATTGGAAACAATATCTACAGATCCCAACATAGTAGGTGTGAGTCAATTCTCCAATTAGTTATTGAAGGCTGGTAACGGTGAAGCAGAAGATACAAATGATGGTGAAGTTGTTATTCAGATACCAGATGACATCTCCCTACGTTGTAGTGATGATCCAATTCATCATATAATGAACTCAACTTATCCTGGATTCATGACAAACATGGAAGATCCAAAATATTGTCAAGAAAGAGTGATCATCGCCCCTACACTGGAAGTGGTAAGAAAAATCAATTATTATATGGTTTCCTTATTGCTTAGTGATGAGAAGATATATCTCAGTTCAGAGAGTACGTGCAAATCACAGGGAAACAAACTAGACAATATCTATACACCTAAATTCTTAAATGGTATCAACCCATCTGGCCTTTCAAACCACAAGTTAGTACTGAAGCTGGACGTACCCGTCATGTTATTAAGGAACATAGATCAGCAGAATGAATTGTGTAATGGAACGAGACTGATAATCATCTAACTTGAAAGATATGTAATGGAAAGGAAATGATTTCTTGAAGTAATATAGGAGAAAAGGTTTTCATTCTAAGGATGAACCTGACATCCTTTGAAAAAAAGATGCATTTTAAACTACAGAAAAGACAATTTCTCCTACAAGTTTGTTTTGCCATGACAATAAATAAGAGTTAAGGCCAATCTCTGTTGCACATTGGGTTATATCTACCGAAACCAGTCTTCAGTCATTGACAACTTTATGTTGCTTTTTCAAGGGTTCAAACAAGGAATGACCTCAAAGTTTTGGCGATCGATGCAAAAGGGAAATCCACAGGCAGCACCATAAATTATAGCTGGGAAAATGGGCTGAGCCCGGTGGGGCCCTATAAAATGGTGGGTTGGGTTCCTAAATCATAGGCCTATTTAAAATCGGGTCACTTTGGCCTCCGATTCGGCCCGTGGCCCGATTTGTTTTTTTTTTAGCTTTTAAAATGAATCCCTAACTCAAAATTTCATTTCTCACACAGTCACACTCCAGTTCTCCGCCTTTCTGCCTCTCCGTTTCTAGCACCTCTCCGCCTCCCTTTCTTCACTGACTCAGCTGCCTCTCCTTCTCTAGCACCAGCTAGCACGTCCCATCTTTTTCCCTTTGCGGTAAGTCCTTGTTCTCTCTCTTTCTCTCTCTCTCTCTTGGTCTGCCATATTGGAATGTTCTCTCTCTTTCTCTGTTTGCCATATTGGAGATCGTTTACAGTTACAGCTAGTTGAGCTTGGCATTGGGTTGGTGGGGACCTGGGGTAATAGATTAATTGATTAAGGGCATAGTTGCCATTGTTCTATGGGAATAGGTTACACATTTTAGATTTCTTATTGCTTTTGAACAGATAAATTCCTATTTGTGACTTATGGTATTCTTGTTTTAATCAAACAATTATTTGTTTATAGTTGTTACTCTCATGTTTTGATTTATTTTGAAAGCTCACATTGGGTTCTGAGCTTTGTGGCGTTGAGCGCTGGGTAGGCCGTGGGATTATGCTACTTCTGTGGTGCTGGCACTGAGCCCCAGGTAGGCAGAGGGCTTTGTTGACATTTTTTGAAATTTTTTTAGGGTTTTTATTTATTTTCTTCTTTCAATTTTTTGCAATATGACTTCTTCTATCATTGGAAAGAATAGTGGTATTAGTTGTGATGCTGATAATGATTGTGAATTTTTTCAAATCCCTAGTATTGTGAGTAGTACAAATACTAGTGAGAATGTTGAACCACAATCCAAAAAGGCTAGATCATTAACCTCTGATGTGTGGAACTATTTTGTAAAAATTGGCGTGGTAAAGATGACAAAGAAAAGTGTAAATGCAAGGCTTGTGGGAAAGAATACACTTGTGCAAGGGAAGTTAAAGAGAAGAGAAGGGAAGTTAGGGACATGTTCCTAAATGTCATATGATTCCTAAATTTCATGATGTTAGGGACATGTTAATTTCATGATGTTAGGGACATGTTAATTGATTGTGAAAGGAAGTTGAAGAGAAGAAAAATTGACTCTACTGTGAATCGTGAGTTATTATCTGAATTAATTATTGCATATGATGTTCCATTTAGTATTGTTGAGTGGAGGGTGTTTAGGAAATACCAAAAGTTTTTGAATGAAGATTGTAAGTTTATTTTTAGAAAAATTGCTAAACTTGATGTGCTGAAAAAATATGAAGTGGAGAANGGGACATGTTAATTGATTGTGAAAGGAAGTTGAAGAGAAGAAAAATTGACTCTATTGTGAATCGTGAGTTATTATCTGAATTAATTATTGCATATGATGTTCCATTTAGTATTGTTGAGTGGAGGGTGTTTAGGAAATACCAAAAGTTTTTGAATGAAGATTGTAAGTTTATTTTTAGAAAAACTGCTAAACTTGATGTGCTGAAAAAATATGAAGTGGAGAAAGAAAATTAAAACACCAATTAGACCGAATTCCTGGTAGAGTGTGTTTGACCTCTAATGTTTAGACTGCATGCACCAACCATGGTTATATATCCTTAACTGCTCATTATGTTGATGAGAAATAAAAGTTGAATAGTAAGATTTTATCATTTGTTCATATGCAACCTCTACATACCGGGCATGATTTATCATTAAAGGTGCTTGAATGTTTAAAGGATTGGGGAATAGAGAGATAAAAAAATTCCATTACTTTGGATAATGCTTCTTCAAACGACAATATGCAAAACATCTTGAAAGAATACCTATGCTTATCAAATAGCCTGTTACTTAATGGAGAGTTTTTTCATATTAGATGTTCTACTCATATCTTGAACCTCATTGTTCAAGATGGTTTGAAAGTTGCTAGTGATGCATTGCACAAAATTAGACAAAGTGTGCATTATGTGAGGGCATCAGAAAGTAGGATGAAACAATTTTTTCAGTGTGTTAAACAAGTTAGCGAGAATGGAGTCACCACGAGAAAAAAAAAAAGTATAAGGATGCATGATATGATGCAAAAGAATGTAGTCGCCACCAATCGTTTTATTCCATTTTTAGATAAATGAAATGGTACGATTGGACACCTAAAAGATTTGGTGTACGTTCAGAGTTTGGATTCAGGGGTTGATTACGTGTAGGGAAGGTATTAGCACCCTACGACGTCCGTTCTTAGAACGGTTACCTACTTAATCTTTGTTTATCTCTTAAAGTGAATTAAATTGGTCCTAACAATGTGTTTAAAATAGAGTAATACTTGGTTAGGTCCTGCTAGTCCTTCTAGCGAAACCTAAAAATATGCCTTAAGACTATTAGGTAGAGTTCGTGATTGTCATTACAATCCTCTCCCAATCTATTCCGTCATAAGCAAGTTTTAACATTTTTATTAATAACTAGAAAAATGTATGAAATGCAATTTATTATAAATGTTAGAAAATGAATTTGAGATTTGTGGAAAAAGAAAAATAAAATTTTATTGAGGGTTTTTCTTTAGCCCACCAGTACATCTGGAAAGGCCGAAGGGACACTCCTCACCTCCGGAATGTCAAAGAGTCGCTATCATTACAGCTATCTTCAATTATTCCATCGTCGGTACTTTAATTCACATTTTAAGGTAAATAAAAGCATAACATTATGCATAGATAACATTTTTTTGAAGAATTATGTATAGAAAAAATCATTCTCAAGAGTTAGCCTCGAGCTCCTCCAATACCTCTGGCAAAACTAGAGAAACCCCTTTACCTCCGGAATGTCAAAATATCGCTATCATTATAGCTAAATTTTGACTATTCCCTCGTCGGTAATCTCAATCTAGCATAAGTAAAAACAATGATAAAATGTAATGAGATGTATCCTAATGCAACAAATAAATGCTAGAAAAATATTAATTAAAAAGATAAAGCAATATTGGGAATCTTATTGGCCACACCAGTACCTCTGGCGTAACCAAAAAAATTATCCCTCAACTCAGGAACATTAGGAAACAATTGTCAACATAATTATTTCCTAACTTAATCCGTTGTCGGACTTTAATTTTCTTTAAAAAGGAAAATGACTATGTACAATACAAAATTCATAATACATGTAAAATAAATGAGACAAAATAAATTAGTATTTAAAAAAATAAATAAATAACAATAATAATAACAATATGCAAAGAACAAGACAAAATAAAAATAAAAAATAAAAAAATTAGAATGACTAAAAATGAAACATGAGTCCTAAATAAATGAACCCAAAAGAAAGCTAAAACTAAATACGTTAAATAATATAGCTCTTAAGTAAAAGATATACTCAACTCCAAAAATAAAAATGGAAAAGTGCTATAGAATTAAAAGAACCAAAGGCATAAAACTATGCAAAAATAAAGGAAATAAAACACATAATGATTCCAAAGATAAAGAGTAATAATAACGATAAGTAAAGAAATAAAATAAAGATTATAAATAATAAATTAATTAATTAAAATAACCAAAAATAAACAAATATACATATTTGGGCTAAATTCTATTTTAGCCCAATTAATTACTAAAACAACATCAAAGGAAAAAGTAGCATGTTAAATAAACAAGCCCAAACAAGTTATCAACTCAAATAAATAACAACCCAAAAGATAAAACTCTAATTCAACAAACAAAATGGCCCAATAAATCAGCAAATGAAGATGGCCCACGAATTTGGCCCAAGCTGACAAATAAAACAGCATACAAGGAATAAGAATAGGCTGGCCCAACAATTTTAAATGGCCCAAACGAAATAACACATGCATCAGCCCAAATGAAATAAAACCCAAACCAAAAAAAAGAAAGGAAACTAACACTTAGTCTGATCCAACAAGGAAAAACCCAATAACTCTCTTAAAGCCCCAAACGAAATATTAAAGGAAACAACTTCAGCATTCAATAAAACAAATCAGAATAAAGAAAAGCAGAGCAGAATGTCAACTAAGAAGAAACGCAAAAGGGGAACCTCCTTCTTAGCTTTGCCTGCGAGTTCCAGAGGAAGAAATTGGTTGTTACTCGCCTAATCAAGGAGCCTTAAGGTGAAGATTTCACATACTTTCTCTCTATTTTTAGATTATCTCTTTCCTTGGTTTCTATTTCTCTTTGAACTCGATTTTCTCTCTCTAAAAGCTTCGCCTCTCTCTCTCTAAAAATTGGGGATTTGCATGGTGGAACAATGTTGCCTTAGGATTAATTTTAGTTGATAAAGGAGATTAATTCTCTCTCTCCCTCACGTCTTTGTTTGAGTTTATATATATATATATATATATATATATGTGGGTTGAGTATATTCTTTCGTGTGTGGGTGTGAGTACTGAAGGAAGCATGAAAGGGAAAATTGGTGTTGGTGATGTACCTATGGATTAGAGTCCCTCTGCTAGCTATGTGGTAGTGTGCTTCTTTTTCCTCTTAGAATTCCTCTACTTTCCTGGAATTGCTTCTCTTTGTTTCTTCGAATGTATGTTGTATGCTCTCTGTTTATGTTT
Source organism: Cercis canadensis (assembly GCA_003255065.1). Classification (NCBI taxonomy): domain Eukaryota; kingdom Viridiplantae; phylum Streptophyta; class Magnoliopsida; order Fabales; family Fabaceae; genus Cercis; species Cercis canadensis. The sequence goes on along the minus strand of QAOA01000725.1, from coordinate 993,085 downwards.
ATTTTTTTCCTATTTTGTTTCAAAGTTTCGATTCTCACTATAGAATTTTGGTGCTCTGATATCTCACTCTCTGTTTGGGTATCCGGTATTGCTCTTGTGTCTGTGTCTTTTTTCATTGCTTATATCTCTTTTTATAGACACAAATTTTGTTAGGNCGTTCCTTTCACTATAGAATTTTGGTGCTCTGATATCTCACTCTCTGTTTGGGTATCCGGTATTGCTCTTGTGTCTGTGTCTTTTTTCATTGCTTATATCTCTTTTTATAGACACAAATTTTGTTAGGAAAACGATAATGGAGACTAACTAGGTTGGCTTTGAGGCGTGAACAATTACACTGTCTTGAGTGTAATATTGCTTCTCTATAAAAGCAAGTTACCCCAGGATACAACAAAGCCCTCGAAAACTCTCAATGGAAAAGTGAATTCTAATGCATTCGGGTGTTCCCTTTTATAGAGTTGAAAAGACACGAATGAACAAATATAATTGGTTATAAATTAACAGACATAATTGTCTATTCGGAATAGTCACAATTGTCTGTTTGGAATAGTTACAACAGTTTGTTCAAAACAGACACAATTGTCTATTCGAGTTTATTCATTTGAACCTGTTAATTTAATTAACTACCATCCGAATCGGGTCAAACCGACCCGACCCGGTCCGGTCTAGATATTAAAACCAATATTAAAATATTTGTCAAATCAAAGACCATTAATGGACTTTGTCTTGCTAGGCTATTTGGGCTTGTCAAATGGGCTTGTGCCCATTTAACTAAAGTTACTTTATAACTTTAGTTTGCATTTATAAAGTCTTTTACATACTCTAAGTTAACCAATGTGGGACTTGGTTAATTATTAATATATTTACAAACTATTTCAACAAATTTGTGCAAGTTGCACTGATGTGAGCTGCTGATTTCCTGTTGTTTTCAGGCTGCAAGAAGCATGGTAGGGATGGTGCCGGACTGGTGACTTTGCCGAAATGTGGATTGCTGCCTTGCGTGTTGCCTTCAACAGCATTTATTTCTTCTCTGCTTTTTTATTTTATTATTCATTTGTAATAATAATTTTTTTGCATTTTTATATTCTTTAAGTTATATATTTTTTTTGTGATTTTTGTTAGCATTTTTAGCTATATTTGTTTTATTTTGTAGTATTGAAATATTTTAATTGAGCACACAAAAATATGGTTCCAAAGACCATGATCCCAAAAATAATCTATGTACAAATTTGGGTGTCAACAATTGTCACTAGATGGAACTTCACTTATATAATGCTTGAGAGTTCAATCAAGTATAATCGTGTCTTTCATAGTTTGAGTTTAATTGATAAGAATTATAAGTGGTGTCCATCAAATGATAAGTGGAATAGAGGGGTTTCAATGTGTGAATTCTTGAAGTCATTTTATACAATTACCAACTTGATATCTGGGTCATCTTATCCTACATCTAATTTGTATTTTGGGGAAATTTGGAGGATAGAGCTTCTTTTGACATAAACTTGATGAATGAAGATTTGTTGATTCAAAGCATGACTCATAGAATGAAAGATAAATTTAACAAGTATTGGAGGGAATATAGCGTGATTCTTGCATTTGGGGCTATTCTTGATCCAACCAAAAAACTTAATTTCTTGAAATATACTTATTCTAGACTTGATCCATATTACTATGAAGAAAAAGTGGAAAAGGTTAAGAAGGCTTTGTATCTACTTTTTGAAGAGTATGTCAATAAAGGTGTAACAACTTCAAAGACTTCTTTCAATGTAAGTCAACCACCAAGTATTATTGGAGGAGGAAAAGGAAAAGAGAAATTGCCTACACTATATTATGATGTAAGTTCGCTATTGAATTTTTTTTAAAACATTTTCATTGTCTATATTTTGATTACACAATATTATGATGTAACCCCTCTATTCCAAAATCTAGGTTCGAGTTCAACAGCTCTAAAACCTTTAGGGTTTCCTCAAATTCCATTCAGTAATGCTTGCAAGACGCCGCAAACCACTGACTTTTCTGTGACCACCCGCCCAACCAGACTCATCGAGCAAAGTTGCACCCCTGCCTCCACATAGGCCTCGTCAATCGTTAGGAACTCTTCCTCATCAATCCCACTTCCTTCCATCGTAGCCATCAATCACCCACGCAAACCAATTAAACAAACAACCAAGAATACCCACACAGTTATGAAATCAGAGAATTCTCACCAGTAGCTAAGTGACAGGCACCATTGACGGCTCCACACTAGGGAAAACCCTAGGAGAGAAATTTTTTTTTGGATGTTGTATATAATTGCAGATTTTTTTTTTTTTTTAAACAAAGGCTTTAAGTATTATTTCAACCTATGACCAAAGTAACATTATAATTTAATTGGAATGAGACATCATGATTTGATGTTTCCTTTTTTTTATTATTATTATTTTTGCCATGTTACATTAAAATAATTAACACACAACTATTATTTACAATCAATATTATATGCCTTCTCTTTTACCGGTAAGGATTATCTCTCTATCGGATTCTTTTAATAATCTCCATAAAATGTGTGAATGCTATGAAGAGCATCCTAATGAATGGGAAAATAAATTAAGAAGAAAGAAATTATTGAAAAAAATTATGACAGAAATTTTGGTTCAAAGACTATCAACACATAATCAAAGCATCTGTCACATTTACTTTCAAATTTATTATGGAAATAAGTAATTAACATGAATTCCTCCATTAGTGAAACATAATGCAGAGTTTTCTAAAGTCTCCTTACATAACAATAAAAAATATATAAATAAGTATAACTTACCTTTAATATTTCGTGTTCGAGGACCCCCTTGAATAAGGCGACTTTCCCAAGTGCTAGTCCGCAGAAGGTTACAGTTAATGGTGTCTTGACAACGAGAGCTTTTAAGAGAGATGGCTCAACCTAAGTTTAAAAAACATGTGCCCGATTCAAAAGGTGGTATGTACAGTCCCAAGTTCCTGGGTTACTCAATTTTTTTTTCCCTTTTTCCTTCACTTGGATAGTTTGCATCATCTCCAAAGATTGTGTCCTAGGAAACCATCAAGTCAGCAATGGAGACATACACTAAAATAGGTAAAAGGAAATTGGAAGGAAAAACCTGGATCTTGACAAAGAAATATATTTTTAATTCAAATTAAGACTTTGAACCTATTGAAGAATAGACCAAATTGTTGTAAGTCTTTCTTTACATCTCATTTGTTTATGTGATACTTGCATATTTTGTATCCTATACTTTAGAAAATTTAATTTTTACTAATCTTCCGTCATATATATTATGCACATTAAATTTGAATGAAGTACAATAGGAGATTATTTAAGAAAATGGATTTCAAAATCAAGGAACTGGTGAGCTGAGCCAATAAAAGTCGATTTTCAAGTCATGGCAATTTCCGCTAACTCAATCCTCCAACAGGAACAAAAAGCAATGTATCTCTGATGGCTGTTTTTTTTTTAACATATAACGCAGAAAATATTTCCATTTTCTTGCAAGTTGGAATCACTCAAAGGTGAGGTTTTTTTTTTTTTTTTTTGGGTTAATCTTTGAAAGAAAAGTGGCCTTAAAAGTTATAAGGACGAATTTTCATATATATTTTTTTTGGCTGCAACTTTGAACTCAAACACGGAATCCATAAGTCTAATGACAGATTTTGACTTTTTAACAAAATGGGACCCTAATAAACCCAATTAGAATTAAACAAAGCAAACATATATTTGGCTTTTCTTATATAACCTATGCAAATCTTTCATTAAATATAAGAGAAATGCTACATGGCAGTGTGACACATACTTCCATTTTCAAAATATGACAATATTTTATTTCAATTGGACTTACTACAATTTTTTAGGACTCTACTAAATAACCTAACGGTCTAAGTTAACTCAATATTTAGAAGTGTGCATGTAATATAATGCATTTAATTTATAACATCCACTTTCCCACCTCGCCCTATAAAAAAATGAAATAAAATGAGGGATTGATAATTTGATACATTGCGCATTTCCAAGTATTCTTTCTCAAATCCATATAATTTAGCAAAACTTATAAACAAAATTTTACTGTAGTTGCTCATAACTGCTAATAAGAAAAGCCACAAATGCTTGGCCATAAAATAAAACTAAACTTCAATAATAATAATTAAAAAAAA
>QAOA01000725.1:921930-988662 GCA_003255065.1 Cercis canadensis | reverse complement strand
CAGAGGATCTGCTAGACTTATTATGTGAGAATCTTGGACTAGAGAAATGGTACCTCAAAGAGGCTTTCTATGGATCAAAGGGACCAAATTTTGGACTATATTTTTTTTTCTTATATTTTTCTTTTATTGATTAAAGAATGTGATTTGAATGGATTTTGTAATGTTTATCAATAGTTTTGAATATTGGTGTTAAATTACTCTTTTTATAATAGAGTGTATCCAAACAAGGTATTTTATAAATACATGTATTTGAAATGCTGCATTTCAAATACATGTATTTGAAATACACAATAATTTGACAAATACCTCATCCAAACACAACCTTATTTTATTTTAATAAAAGTAATCATTATTTTAGGGATCATTGTAATAAAAATCTCATATAAACTAAAGTACCAAATATAAGTCTTGTGTCATATAGAAAAAGAAATATTATTTATACCATATGTTGAAATTTTAATTTCATTAAGAAAGTGGGGAGGGAAGAATTCGATTTCCTTATGACTTAGTCAAAGAGACTCTGATACTATGTCAAAAACCGATTCAATCTAAAAACTTAATTTAGTAGGTGAAGACCCATGAATGATTTTATATCTAACAAAGTTGACAGTTTTAAAGGATTGTAGTGTTACCTCTCATTATTTGATATCATAATAATTCTTTTTCTCTAAACATTTTTTGTATGGCCCAAGTTATGTCACTTATATTAGTGTCTAATTGTTTTAACCAAGTCACTATAATTGACGAAACATGTGTTACGTTGATCTAAAATAAAAGTTTTGGAGGAAGTAGCAGCATTACCCCACTTCCGAGTGTAGCAACTCTCAATCTTTTAATTTAATGTGTTAAACTTTGATCTATAATAACCTCTTCCCTCCCCCACGACAACATCATACTCAAACAATATTTGTTAGCTACAAGTTGTTATATTACAAGCGTGAATACAGTTTTGCCTCTAAATTGTTCAACGATAAATCATTAGTTTCTTGTGGACGTTATTCTTTTTTTTTAAAAAAAAAAAAGGAAAAATTAATTATGAACTTTTGTGATCATTGGTTGAATATATTTTATTTTTTAGCGAATATTAATTCCCAAAGGAGTATTAGGCAATTCAATGTCATCAAATAAAAACAAGAGGAGCCTCATACACTAAGAAAGACTTTAACCTTCCGAATAGTTAGTACTTCTAAATTTGAGTGTAATAATCGTAATGGAGGCTGTTACTACTTCTGCTGTAAAATTACAAGATTCTGTGAAACTCAACCAGTTTGATGGAACGAATTTCACAAGGTAGAAAGACAAGATGAAGTTCTTACTCACAACCTTGAAGGTGTTTTATATCCTGGACCCGAATCTGCCACCCATTGCTGCACCAACTGCTGAAGATTCGGATCAAGTAAGGAACCAGAGGCAGAAACGTGAGGAAGATGAATTGGTGTGTCGTGGCCACATTTTGAATACCCTTACGGATTGTCTCTATGATCTCTACTCCAATCTGACTTCACCAAAAGACATCTGGAATGCATTGGAAGTCAAATATCAAAGCGAAAAGAGAGGTACTGACAAATTTCTTGCTTTGAATTATTTTGATTTCAAAATGTCTAATAACATGCTAGTCATGGATCAAGTCCATGAACTACAAATTTTAGTTTCCAGATTAAGAGATTTGGAGATCTCAATTCCTGATACTCTTCAAATAGGAGCAATTTTGTCCAATTTGCCTCCTTCTTGGAATGGGTACAGAAAGAAAGTGTTGCATTCACCTGATAATTTCACTCTTGAACAGTTTCAAACTCATTTACAGATTGAGTGTGAAACTCGTGTTAGAGATGAAAAGTTTATGAAAATAAATCTGAATCCAAAAGAGAATTCGCAGCAAGTGAATGCAATAACAGGTAATTCTGGAAACAACAAATCCGAAAACAAGTCTGGAGGGAAGAATCAGGACAAACTTAAAGTCCAGAAAAATGGTGGATTCAAGAAAAACAAAAAGAACAAGGTTTGTTTTCACTGTGGAAAGAAAGGACACTACATCAAGGAATGTAGATTCAAGAATTATGAAAAGAAGAAAGAAAATACTTCTGAAAAGGCCAAACTAGCCAACNTGAAAAAGCCAAACTAGCCAACTTGTTGGAGGATGAAGTAAAAGAACTTGTTGCAATGGTTTCCAACATTCAGATTGGAATGATGACTAAGTTAAACATGTCTGCTGCATCAAGTAATACAGATTGGTTCCTTGATTCGGGTGCAACAATTCATGTCAGCAACAACAAGACTTGCTTCAAAACTTACCATAAGTTGGAGGAACAAGATGAAATTCTAATGGGTAATCACCAGTGTGTCAAAGTGCATGGCAAAGGGTCTGTTGTACTGAATTTCACTTCTGGGCAGAAACTTACCCTTGTCAATGTTCATCATGTTCCTGATGTTAAAAGAAACTTAGTTTCTGCAAGTTTGCTTTCTAAGAAGGGTTTTAAGATTGTCCTAGAGTCAGACAAAATTGTAATGTCCAAGAGTGGACTGTTTGTAGGAAAGGGATACTCCCTTGATGGCATGTTTAAGTTAAGTGTGAATGAAATAAACGTTGTTTCTGCTTACATTGATTCTTCTTCTTTATGGCATGCTAGATTAGGACATTTAAATTATCATATGATAAAATATATGTCAACTCATGATTATATTGATTGCAAGCATGTTCATAAAGATAAATGTGAAATTTGTGTTGAAGCAAAAATAACAAGAAAACATTTTCCTAAAGTAGAGCGTGATACACAAATCTTAGATTTGATTCATTCTAATATTTGTGAATTAAATGGTAAATTAACCAGAGGAGGAAAAAGGTATTTCATTACATTTATAGATGATTGTTCTTGATTTTTATATGTATATCTATTGAGAACAAAAGATGAGGCCTTTGAAAGATTTAAGGAATTTAAATTTGTGGTAGAGAATCAAAAGGAAAGAAAAATTAAAATAATTCGAAGTGATAGAGGTGGAGAATATTTCTCTACGGAATTTGATAAATTCTGTGAAGAAAATGGAATAATCCATTAGAAAACCGCCCCTTTTACACCCCAGCATAATGGACTAGCAGAAAGGAAAATAGGACCCTAGTTGATATGGTAAATGTTATGCTTTTAAATGCTAAGTTACCATATGACTTGTGGGGTGAAGCTTTACTTACTGCATGTCACATTCATAACAAAGTTCCTTCCAAGAAAACACATATTTCACCATATGAAATTTGGAATGGAAGGAAACCCAATCTGAATTATTTTAAAGTGTGGGGGTGTGTTGCATTCTATAGACTTCCTAATTCTCAAAGAACCAAATTAGGGCCAAGAGAAATTAAAAGTGTTTTTGTTGGTTATGCACAAAATTCTAAAGCATATAGACTTCTAAATTTAGAGTCCAATGTTATAGTGGAATCTATTCATGTTGAATTTTTTGAAGAAAAATTCATGTTAGATCAAATTGTGCATGAACCTGAAAGTGGTATGCATGAACCACAAAATTCACAGGATCAAAATAGTTTTGATAATTTTAATTCTCTTGCTAAAGGTAAGAGAAAACTTATGAATGAACCATCTGAACCAAGAAGAAGTCAAAGGCCAAGAAAAGAGAAAAGCCTTGATCCTGATTTTATTACTTTCTTGGTAGAAGGTAGTAGAAATCGGATTTGTAAAATGGTGAAGATATTATTAAACATTGAAAGTGAGCCCAAAACTTTTGAAGAAGCAATGTCTTCTAGAGATTCAGCTTTCTGGAATGAAGCTGTAAATGATGAAATGGACTCAATAATGTCTAATAATACTTGGGTCTTAGTTGACTTACCACCTGGCTCAAAGCCCATTGGTAACAAATGGGTTTTCAGGAGGAAATATAATTCTGATGGTACATTGCAAACCTTTAAAGCAAGACTAGTTGCAAAAGGTTTTACTCAAAAGAAAGATCTAGATTATTTTGATACCTATGCTCCAGTTGCTAGAATAACATCCATTAGAGTTCTTTTTGCTTTGGCATCTATACATAAATTGCATATACATCAAATGGATGTTAAAACAGCATTTTTAAATGGTGATTTAAAGGAAGAAGTTTACATGCAACAACCTGAATGTTTTGTTCTTCCTGGAAATGAACACAAGGTGTGCAAGCTTGTAAAATCTTTGTATGGTCTTAAACAAGCTCCTAAACAATGGCATGAAAAATTTGATTCAGCAATTTTGTCTTTTGGGTTTAGACATAATACGGCTGATAAATGTATTTATTCCAAGTTTACTAAAGATTATGGAGTAATAGTTAGCCTCTATGTAGATGATATGCTTATCTTTGGTACCAACATGCATGGTATAAATGAAACTAAAAAGTTTCTAACCTCTAAATTTAAGATGAAAGATCTTAATGAGGTTGATACAATTTTGGGTATCAAAGTTACTAAGCATGATCATGGGTTTACTTTAAGTCAAACTCATTACATAGAGAAAATTTTGAGCAACTTTGGTCATCTCAAAATTAAAGAATACAGTACTCCATATGATACTAGTGTAAAACTTGTGAAAAATAGTGGTAGACCTATAGAACAATTGAAATATGCCAGTGCTATAGGAAGCTTAATGTATGCAATGCATTGTACAAGACCAGATATTGCTTTTGCTGTATGCAAATTGTCAAGATTTACAAGTAGTCCTAGTACAGAACATTGGGAAGCAGTTGGAAGGGTATTTGGATACCTGAAAAGTACTGCAAACCTAAAGTTATCTTATACAGATTTTCCTGCTGTACTAGAAGGTTATTCAGATGCAAGCTGGATAACAAGAGTTGGTGAAAGTATCGCAACTACAGGTTGGATATTTACACTAGCTGGAGGTGCCATATGTTGGGCATCTAAGAAACAAACCTGTCATTCCCATTCTACCATGGAGGCAGAGTTTATTGCTTTGGCTGCTGCAGGTAAGGAAGCTGAGTGGTTAAGAAACATCTTGTTTGAAATTGAGTTGTGGCCACAACCAATGCCACCTGTTTCCATACACTATGATAGTGAGGCTACAATGTCTTGTGCTTTCAATAACATGTATAATGGAAAGTCAAGACATATTAGTCTAAGGCATGATTATATTAGAGAATTGATATCAAGTGGTACCATTTCACTTCTCTATGTGAAATCTGCAAATAATTTGGCTGATCCTTTTACCAAATCTTTACCAAGAGATATGGTATGGAGGACAACATGTAGTGTGGGACTAAATTGAACGCTCAAGATGCCAATGATGGTAACCCAACTTTGAATTACAAATTAGTAATTACTAAAGTTTAATGGGTAACAACAAGTCATTGATACGTGTCTGATTTATCACTAATTAAAAGGAGTCTCATACAAAACATGAGGTTAGTGCTTACTGTTACGTTAAGAGGATGAGCTTAGCTCTTAATGGAGTTGTTTTGTCTGAAGTAACAGGGACAGTGAAATAAACTCCACTTATGTGAATATGAAGTGGTGCTGCTTCAACAAAGGTTTAATGGGTTTTACCTTTTTGAAAATATTCACAGAAAATTGGGATTGCTTAGCACATGGCCATTTAAATAGTGCTAGGCCTGTTAAAACCTCTTTGGAGAAATTGTATAAAAATGATGTGTATGATATCTTCGATCCTAATAGCAAGGAGTATTGGTTTAATCTTCGGACACCAAGTGCTTCATTAGCATCCTTAGATATTTATACTAATTTTAAGGTTTAAACCTGAAAGGTACCTTCTTATATGCATCATTTTTATAGTGAATGACTTAATTTACAAACTAGTGGGGGAATGTTGAAATAGTTTGTAAATATGCTTATAATTATCCAAGTCCCACATTCGTTAACTTAGAGTATGTAAAAGACTTTATAAATGCAAACTAAAGTTATAAAGTAACTTTAGTTAAATGGGCACAAGCCCATTTGACAAACCCAAATAGCCTAGCAAGACAAAGTCCATTAATGGTCTTTGATTGGCACTTGGGCACTTGGGGCATCTTGGGCCTTGATTGATTTGACAAATATTTTAACATTGGTTTTAAATCTAGACCGGATCGGGTCGGGTCAGTTTAACCCCGATTCGGATGGTAGTTAATTAAATTAAAAGGTTCAGATGAATAAACTCGAATAGACAATTGTGTCTGTTCTGAACAGACTGTTGTGACTATTTCGAACAGACAATTGTGACTATTCTGAATAGACAATTATGTCTGTTAATTTCTGACCAATTATATTTGTTCATTACTGTCTTTTCAACTCTATAAAAGGGAACACCCTAATGCATTAGAATTCACTTTTCCATTGAGAGTTTTTGAGGGCTTTGTTGTATTCTGGGGTAACTTGCTTTTATAGAGAAGCAATATTACACTCAAGATAGTGTAATTGTTCATGCCTCAAAGCCAACTTAGTTAGTCTCCATTATCGTTTTCCTAACAGTAACCACTTGCACTTCTCATGGTCGCGCACCTATACGTATGAACTCGTTCTTTTAGTTTTCAAACATGGGACCAATGTAAGACAAATATAAATGTCACCAAAATTGATAGGAAAGACTTCGTTTCAGGTTAACAAAAATATTTCTTGATTCTGAAAGAAAATACCAAGTTCATTCTAATTCTTAGAAAGGAGAACAATTTTGTTCAATTCCAATTTCCACAAAATGGGACCCATATTAACTGTACCAGAATTTTTGTATCACTTTGCCGTCACAACATCTTCTTTTATTGTGACATAGACAATTTGTTTGTCATGTCAGCACCAATTTGACGAACTTATAACCGGGGATAACAATAAAGATACAATTAAAAAAAAAATTAAACTATAAGAACCCCAAAAGATGAAATTTTTTTTTTTATAAGGACTTGCTTCAAAATTCATTCAAATTGTAAGGACCTACAGTACATTTTAATCTAAAAGCAAATTGAACTGCACGTGTAAGACTTCAGAACTCAGTTCTTAATGTGTGCTCCTTTTGAATTATGTAGTCTAACTCAATCAAATAACTCTACGTTATGGCTGACGTTTGTACTGAAATTTCAAGTCTGTTCACTTGGTCAAATCTTTTGATCTGATTTCAATAAAATACAGCCATTCCCAAAGGAAGGAAAATGGATCAAAACAAGTCAAGGATAATCTTTTGGGGAATCACTATCCTACTAACCCCAAAAATGGGGTAACATTACCACCCTGCTCAAAACCCTTATTTTGTTTTAATAAAAGTGATCATTATTTTAGGGATCATTCTAATAAAAATCTCATAAACTAAAGTACCAGATATAAGTCTTGTGTCATATAGAAAAAGAAAATATTATTTATACCATATATTGAAATTTCAATTTCATTAAGAAAGTGGGGACAGAAGAATTCGATTTCCTTATGGCTTAGTCAAAGAGGCTCTGATACTATGTCAAAAACCGATTCAACCTAAAAATTTAATCTAGTAGGTGAAGGCCTATGAATGATTTTATATCTAACAAAGTTGACAGTTTTAAAGGATTGTAGTGTTACCTCTCATTATTTGATATCATAATAATTCCTTTTCTCTAAACATTTTTTGTATGGCCCAAGTTATGTCACTTATATTAGTGTCTAATTGTTTTAACCAAGTCACTATAATTGACGAAACATGTGTTACGTTGATCTAAAATAAAAGTTTTGGAGGAAGTAGCAGCATTACCCCACTTCCGAGTGTAGCAACTCTCAATCTTTTAATTTAATGTGTTAAACTTTGATCTATAATAACNACTAACCTCTTCCCTCTCCCACGATATCTTACTCAAACAGTATTAGCTACAAGTTGTTATATTACAAGCGTGAATATAGTTCTGCCTCTAAATTGTTCAACGATAAATCATTAGTTTCTTGTGGATGTTATTTTTTTTTTAAAAAAAAAAAGTTATTATCAACTTTTGATGATCATTGGTTGAATATATTTTATTTTTAGCGAATATTAATTCAAAAAGGGGTATTAGGCAATTCAATGTCATCAAATAGAAACAAGAGAAGCCTCAAAGACTAAGAAAGACTTTCACCTTCCGAATAGTGTAACCAGTTGCACTTTTCATGGTCGAACACCTATACGTATGAACTCGTTCTTTTAGTTTTCAAACATGGGACCAGTGTAAGAAAAATGTAAATGTCACCAAAATTGAAAGGGAAGACTTTGTTTCAGGTTAACAAAAATATTTCTTGATTCTGAAAGAAAATACCAAGTTCATTCTAATTCTTAGAAAGGAGAACAAATTTGTTCAATTCCAATTTCCACAAAATGGGACCCATATTAACTGTACCAGAATTTTTGTATCACTTTGGCGTTACAACAGCTTCTTTTATTGTTATATAGACAATTTGTTTGTCATGTCAGCACCAAATTGACGAACTTATAACCGGGGATAACAATAAAGATCAAATTAAAAAAAATTCAAACTATAAGGACCTCACAAGATGAAAAAAAAAAAAAATTATAAGGACTTACTTTAAAATTCATTCAAATTATAGGGACCTATAGTACATTTTAATCTAAAAGCAAATTGAACTGCACGTGTAAGATTTCAGAACTCAGTTCTTAATGTGTACTCCTTTTGAATTATGTAGTCTGACTCAATCAAATAACTCTACGTTATGGCTGACGTTTGTACTGAAATTTCATGTCTATTCACTTGGTCAAATCTTTTGATCTGATTTCAATAAAATACAGCCATTCCCAAGGGATGGAAAAGGGATCAAAACAAGTCAATGATAGTCTTTTAGGGAATCACTATCCTACTAACCCCAAAAATGGGGTAACGTTGCCACCCCACTCTTATTTTATTTTAATAAGTAATCATTATTTTAGGGATCATTGTAATAAAAGTCTCATAAACTAAAGTCACTAGATATAATTCTTGTGTTGTGTCATATGGAAAAAGAAGTATTAATTACTCTTAAACTTTGGACCACCTTAGATAAACTAAAGAACGTGGCTATACATCACGGTTCAAGACAGAATACAGGAGATCTTTTATTAGACAGATCACAGTTTCACGTCAATATTTTGTGGAACCCTCCCAAAACAAATTCCAAAAACTAGGACTAATTCAATCCGAAGTTGACATTTTTGAAGGGTTGTAGTGTTATCTCTGATTATAGAGATATGATATCATAACAATTCCTTTTCTATAAACTTTTTTTATGTATGGCCCAGGTTATGTCACTTATACTAGTGTTTAATTGTTTTAACTTACACTAAATCACTATAATTGACGAAACATGTGTTACATCGATGTAAAATAAAAGTTTTGGAGGAAGGAGCAGCATTACCCCACTTTCAAGCGTAGCAACTCCCAATCTCTTACTTTAATGTGTCAAACTTTGATCTATACTAACCTCTTCCCTCTCCCACGATATCTTACTCAAACAGTATTAGCTACAAGTTGTTATATTACAAGCGTGAATATAGTTCTGCCTCTAAATTGTTCAACGATAAATCATTAGTTTCTTGTGGATGTTATTTTTTTTTTAAAAAAAAAAAGTTATTATCAACTTTTGATGATCATTGGTTGAATATATTTTATTTTTAGCGAATATTAATTCAAAAAGGGGTATTAGGCAATTCAATGTCATCAAATAGAAACAAGAGAAGCCTCAAAGACTAAGAAAGACTTTCACCTTCCGAATAGTGTAACCAGTTGCACTTTTCATGGTCGAACACCTATACGTATGAACTCGTTCTTTTAGTTTTCAAACATGGGACCAGTGTAAGAAAAATGTAAATGTCACCAAAATTGAAAGGGAAGACTTTGTTTCAGGTTAACAAAAATATTTCTTGATTCTGAAAGAAAATACCAAGTTCATTCTAATTCTTAGAAAGGAGAACAAATTTGTTCAATTCCAATTTCCACAAAATGGGACCCATATTAACTGTACCAGAATTTTTGTATCACTTTGGCGTTACAACAGCTTCTTTTATTGTTATATAGACAATTTGTTTGTCATGTCAGCACCAAATTGACGAACTTATAACCGGGGATAACAATAAAGATCAAATTAAAAAAAATTCAAACTATAAGGACCTCACAAGATGAAAAAAAAAAAAAATTNAAAAAAAAAAAAGAAGAAATTATAAGGTCTTGCTTTAAAATTCATTCAAATTGTAGGGACCTACAGTACATTTTAATCTAAAAGCAAATTGAACTGCACGTGTAAGATTTCAGAACTCAGTTCTTAATGTGTACTCCTTTTGAATTATGTAGTCTGACTCAATCAAATAACTCTACGTTATGGCTGACGTTTGTACTGAAATTTCATGTCTATTCACTTGGTCAAATCTTTTGATCTGATTTCAATAAAATACAGCCATTCCCAAAGGATGGAAAAGGGATCAAAACAAGTCAAGGATAGTCTTTTGGGGAATCACTATCCTACTAACCCCAAAAATGGGGTAACGTTGCCACCCCACTCTTATTTTATTTTAATAAGTAATCATTATTTTAGGGATCATTGTAATAAAAGTCTCATAAACTAAAGTCACTAGATATAATTCTTGTGTTGTGTCATATGGAAAAAGAAGTATTAATTACTCTTAAACTTTGGACCACCTTAGATAAACTAAAGAACGTGGCTATACATCACGGTTCAAGACAGAATACAGGAAATCTTTTATTAGACAGATCACAGTTTCACGCCAATATTTTGTGGAACCCTCCCAAAACAAATTCCAAAAACTAGGACTAATTCAATCCGAAGTTGACATTTTTGAAGGGTTGTGGTGTTATCTCTGATTATAGAGATATGATATCATAACAATTCCTTTTCTATAAACTTCTTTTATGTATGGCCCAGGTTATGTCACTTATACTAGTGTTTAATTGTTTTAACTTACACTAAATCACTATAATTGACGAAACATGTGTTACATCGATGTAAAATAAAAGTTTTGGAGGAAGGAGCAGCATTACCCCACTTTCAAGCGTAGCAACTCCCAATCTCTTACTTTAATGTGTCAAACTTTGATCTATACTAACCTCTTCCCTCTCCCACGATATCTTACTCAAACAGTATTAGCTACAAGTTGTTATATTACAAGCGTGAATATAGTTCTGCCTCTAAATTGTTCAACGATAAATCATTAGTTTCTTGTGGATGTTATTTTTTTTTTAAAAAAAAAAAGTTATTATCAACTTTTGATGATCATTGGTTGAATATATTTTATTTTTAGCGAATATTAATTCAAAAAGGGGTATTAGGCAATTCAATGTCATCAAATAGAAACAAGAGAAGCCTCAAAGACTAAGAAAGACTTTCACCTTCCGAATAGTGTAACCACTTGCACTTTTCATGGTCGAACACCTATACGTATGAACTCGTTCTTTTAGTTTTCAAACATGGGACCAGCGTAAGAAAAATGTAAATGTCACCAAAATTGAAAGGAAAGACTTTGTTTCAGGTTAACAAAAATATTTCTTGATTCTGAAAGAAAATGCCAAGTTCATTCTAATTCTTAGAAAGGAGAAACACGATTTTGTTCAATTCCTATTTCCACAAAATGGGACCCATAATCACTACCAGAATTAAATTAACTCGGCACATCTCTAACTGCTACATTTTAACATCATAAAAATTCGACTCAGACTATTGCACCCTAGCTGGGCCTCAAACTAGTATAAAAGCTATACTAGTTCTGTATGTTTTGCAGCATTCCAGACCTCGAAAGATGTCACGCTTAGCCTTGTTCCTATTTTTCCTTGGTGCTCTTGTCCTCAGCTGTCAGCGGCAGGGAATTGCTCAAGACGAACTCGGAAGGGGGAATCTATCTCCTCTACCACAATATGAGCGGGTCGCGAAATCACCAGACATTCTTGAGGTGCCGCCTATCAGTAAATTAGGAGTAACACCGATTCGACCAATCCCACCAGCCATTTCAAATCCACCTATCGGTACGACACCATGGAGGCGAAGGCGACCACCATAAGTATGTTAAGATCTCAAAGAGCCTTTGGTTGATGATGACGAATATTAATAAATAAGAGTTGTATACATATGCAATGCAAGGCTCTATATCTTACTTCTTGAAAAGAAATGTCATTTAAGATTCTTACGAGTGTTGCTTACTAAAAGTTATAAGTATGTCAATTACTCCTTCTGGTAATTTTTATGTGATTTTCACTAACTTTTTTTGTGTGGTTCTTTTTAATTGTCACTTCTTCCAAATCAAAGCTACATTAATTGCTCTTTTAAATTGACCCTCATGAGATCCACTATCTCTATTAAATGTTCAACTAAAAAGAACTATTCAATAAGATGGGTAATTTGGAAAGATAAGCAAATATTTTAGAATTCAAGGTTATTTAATGATTTCCTTAATTCCTGTGCATTTACCTTAAATGACAGATAAAAAAGACCAGACTACCAGAGATAGTAGTTATTTAAATTAGTGATGCATGTTTTAAAGATATAAAATAATGATAACAGTGAGTTTCTATGAATTACTCTTTCTATTTCTTTTTATCGGTTGTTTAAGGTAATTGCATGAGTATTAAGGAAGCAATTAAATAACCTCACTTAATAGAAAAAATAATTGCATTTGACTAAATTACACTTTTATTAAAATACTTGGTTTAAATATACTGCTAGTCCCTATAGTTTAGACAAATTTTGAATCAAATTCTTATAATTTTTTTTTTCTNTTAAATATACTGCTAGTCCCTACAGTTTAGACAAATTTTGAATCAAATTCTTATAATTTTTTTCTTCTTTTGGGGTTCTTATAATTTAAATGTTTTTTAATTGAGTCCCTGTTGTCATCCCAAATTATAACTTTGTTAGTTTAATGCTCACATGACAAATGGGTTGTCTATGTGTCAATAAAAGAAGCTGATGTGGTGTCAAAGTGACACACAAATTGTCAAAGCAGAGAGAGAAAGGAAGAAGAGGAAAGATGATATGGTGATAATTTTTGTGCCACTTTGGCACCACATCAACTTTTTTTTATTGCCACATTAACAAGTTATTTGTCATGTGAGTACTAAACTAACAAATTTATAATTTGGGGTGACGACATGGATCCAATTAAAAAAATTTCAAACAATAAATACCCCAAAAGAGAAAAAAAAAAAAGATAAGGATTTGATTCAAAATTTGTCCAAATTATAAAGACATGCAGTTCATTTAAATCAAAATACCTCAAATATTATCACTCAATTAGTCCTTTCTCTCACACTCCATTAATCATCTCTCTTACTCCATTAATATAGTTTCTCTCTCTCTCCCTGTATCTCGCCTATTCAAAATTTCAAAGCACACTAAATAGTCCTTNAAAATAAAAGTTTTGGAGGAAGGAGCAGCATTACCCCACTTTCAAGCGTAGCAACTCCCAATCTCTTACTTTAATGTGTCAAACTTTGATCAATACTAACCTCTTCCCTCTCCCACGATATCTTACTCAAACAGTATTAGCTACAAGTTGTTATATTACAAGCGTGAATATAGTTCTGCCTCTAAATTGTTCAACGATAAATCATTAGTTTCTTGTGGATGTTATTTTTTTTTTAAAAAAAAAAAGTTATTATCAACTTTTGATGATCATTGGTTGAATATATTTTATTTTTAGCGAATATTAATTCAAAAAGGGGTATTAGGCAATTCAATGTCATCAAATAGAAACAAGAGAAGCCTCAAAGACTAAGAAAGACTTTCACCTTCCGAATAGTGTAACCACTTGCACTTTTCATGGTCGAACACCTATACGTATGAACTCGTTCTTTTAGTTTTCAAACATGGGACCAGCGTAAGAAAAATGTAAATGTCACCAAAATTGAAAGGAAAGACTTTGTTTCAGGTTAACAAAAATATTTCTTGATTCTGAAAGAAAATGCCAAGTTCATTCTAATTCTTAGAAAGGAGAAACACGATTTTGTTCAATTCCTATTTCCACAAAATGGGACCCATAATCACTACCAGAATTAAATTAACTCGGCACATCTCTAACTGCTACATTTTAACATCATAAAAATTCGACTCAGACTATTGCACCCTAGCTGGGCCTCAAACTAGTATAAAAGCTATACTAGTTCTGTATGTTTTGCAGCATTCCAGACCTCGAAAGATGTCACGCTTAGCCTTGTTCCTATTTTTCCTTGGTGCTCTTGTCCTCAGCTGTCAGCGGCAGGGAATTGCTCAAGACGAACTCGGAAGGGGGAATCTATCTCCTCTACCACAATATGAGCGGGTCGCGAAATCACCAGACATTCTTGAGGTGCCGCCTATCAGTAAATTAGCAGTAACACCGATTCGACCAATCCCACCAGNAAAAATAACTCAATATCAAATTCTACTCTTTGCTATTTTGGTATGTTAAGAAAAATGTGTTAAGTTCTAGGTTAGTCAAACAATTAGTCAAAAAAGGAGGAGATGGGGTGGAGTGTAATTTATGGAAAATTTACAAGCAGAGCTTCATTCTTTTAAAATTATCGGCATGCCATTTCATATCTTGCTTCAGCTTCCGCTTTGTAATCAACAGGTTCATCAAACGTGTGCCTTGGAGGTGGAGGACCTTGCACACTTGGGGCAACAAAACCTTTTCCCCTACTTGCTTGCCATAACGGATAACCCAAGGTAGTTAACTGTTGCATTGGTCAGGGTTCACGTGTCGTGCATTCTTCCATGCCTCGATTGCCTCCTTGATCTTTTGAGCCGACCCCTCCTTTCGATAAGTTATATCAAAGTCTGAAATCCTATGCATCATTGGAATGAATTGCATTGAACCTAACTGTCTCCTAACCATAGCAGGTGCATAGCTAGTTATTCCCCATGGACCATTGAGCGGATACCATAATTTCATCATAGCTAGTTATTATCACAACTTTTAGATTCATTAACATGCTCACTATTCTATTCGCTTTGTAATAAATAAATAAATAAAAATTGCAGAGAACATTTGCACTATGAGTCTTTTTAGGTTACCACTGGATGAATGGCAATGGCTTACTTGTACATGTCAACCATTAAATGTAAAAACAAATGGTAACCTATTTGTACACACAAGCCATGTCTTTCCAAACACAATCTAGGACGCAAACATCAATAATAAATCCATATACCCCAAAGTTTGCATAATCTTTAAGCAAACAAAAGCTTTATAGGAGAAAACAGTACTCAATTGTTTAATTACAATTACAAAGCCAATTATCATATCAAATTATGTGTGAAGATGCACTGACATTGTCAAGAGTCTATAGGAAAAAATAGAGACAATTATACGAAAAAATGACATTGGAAATAATTGTTATAGTTTAGACAGGACCAAGGAATATTGATAATAATTATTAAGAATAATATTGGAGATAATTATAGGAAAAAAGTAGAGCTATAATTAATAAGAGTTTGAAAGAGAATGTCATGATTAATCAATTTTACAAACTTTTCTTATTAAATGAGGATAATTTAGTCTTTATCACATTTAAACATTAACTAGGATATGACATTAACAAAATACGATGTGAAAATAATTGCTCCCAAAAAAATGGCCACTTTATTTTGAAAAGCAGCTAGGTCCTGTTCGAGCTAGCTGTGGAGGACTCAAATTTTTTAGGCTACAACTTAATGTTTTTTTTTTTTTTTTTTTGTTGTGTTTATTTATTAAATACGGGCGTGCAGGTCACCTTGTGGGACTCAATTTTGACAATCAAATCGTCTTTAATGTGAAAGTCTACGAAAGAGATAAGAGATAAGATAATGGGTAAACACTGTTTTCATTATGTGTAACCAGAGAGTGCATTGATACTTATTTCTAATTAACTTAGTTTATAGTCCATTAATCACGTTTGGCACAACAGCAGTATTGCACAATGTTAGGTGGGACTTGAACACATTGCCCAATTTGCCGTTGATGACATATGCAAAAGGCATCGCATGCAGCATTGCCATGACATGATCCTGGACAAATCTGTGCACTCATAGCAAGAGAGAATAACATAATTGCTGCCAAGATCAATTTCAAGGCACTGGTTGAGAAAAGTGTTTAGGCCATTTCCCTTCAGTGCTCTCTACTTTCAAGTCTCTATATCCATGTGGCCTTCCGAAGGTGATATTTATACTATCCATGCTACTATTATGTAAATCTTCTTGTCATTAGTCATTAATCGCTACCTTTCCTTGAAAGCATGCAATAAAGTTTGGATTTTGTGATTGCTTTTTTTTTTTTTTTTTTTTTTTTTTTTTTTTTTGGGTATGAAGGAAAGATGATTTTGTGATTGTGCATAAAATGTTTGGATATCGTGAATCTTTTTCTACTTTATTTCTTTTAGATTTTTTTGGGTACTTTGGCTATGACTTTAAGTTTGAACACGAAATCCATAAGTTTTGAGGATGACTTTAGTATCACTTGGCCACAGGCCATTTGGTATTTTCTTTTTAGATATCTGAAAATATAAAACTGTCTAATTTGTGAGAGAATCGATTCGAAACTGATATTAAAAAGTAGATAACATCATAGTACTATTATGTAAATCATCTTTTGTCATCAATTGTTATTACCTTTGACTTGAACGCATGCAATAAAGTTTGGATTTTGTGATTGCTTTTCTATATATATATATGAAGGAAAGAGGATTTTGTGATTCCACACATATTGTTTGGATTTCGTGTATCTTTTTCTCCTTTTTTTTTATATATATTAAAATTTAAAACTGTCTAATTTGTGAGAGAATCAATTCAAAATTGATATTAAAAAATAGATAGTTGTCACAATGTCCCCTTTAGAGCGCGATGCAGAGAGACAAAAGGGCCCACAAGAAAAATAAAAGATAAGATGTATATGCAAGAAATGTAAGAGAATGGAGTTGCCACCCAATTGTTTCATTCCTTTTTAAACAAAATGGAATGGTGCGATTGGACACAAACATCAAGTATCATCGTGTCTTTCATAGTTTGAGTTTAATTGATAAGAATTATAAGTGGTGTCCATCAAATGATAAGTGAAATAGAGGGGTTTAAATGTGTGAATTCTTGAAGTCATTTTATACAATTACCAACTTGATATCTGGGTCATCTTATCCTACATCTAATTTGTATTTTGGGGAAATTTGGAGGATAGAGCTTCTTTTGACATCCAACTTGATGAATGAAGATTTGTTGATTCAAAGCATGACTCATAGAATGAAAGATAAATTTAACAAGTATTGGAGGGAATATAGTGTGGTTCTTGCATTTGGGGCTATTCTTGATGCAACCAAAACAATTAATTTCTTGAAATATACTTATTCTAGACTTGATCCATATTACTATGAAGAAAAAGTGGAAAAGGTTAAGAAGGCTTTGTATCTACTTTTTGAAGAGTATGTCAATAAGGGTGTAACAACTTCAAAGATTTCTTTCAATGTGAGTCAACCACCAAGTATTATTGGAGGAGGGAAAGGAAAAGAGAAATTGCCTACACTATATTATGATGTAAGTTTGCTATTGAATTTTTTTAAAAACATTTTCATTGTCTACATTTTGATTACACAATATTATGATGTAATTATGTAAGTTAAATATTAATTTCATCATTTGATAGGATTTTGAAGAATTTGATTGCCAACAAACTAACAATACCGGAAGGTCTCAAGTTGATATTTATTTGGAAGAGCCAAGGATCACAATCACAGGAAGTTTTGATGTTTTGGCTTATTGGAGTGACCGAAGTAATGGATTTAGTGATCTTGCAAAGAAGGCTTGTGATATATTGAGCATTCCAATAACTACCGTAGCATTGGAATCTGATTTTAGTATTGGCTCTCGTGTTTTCAACAAATATAGAAGTTCCATGCTTGATGAAACATTGCAAGCTCTCCTATGCACACGTAATTGGCTACTTGGTTTTGTAGGTGATGATGATGATGATTCAACTGACATTGAGGATCTATGTTTTTCTAGAGAGGAGTCAAATGTTATTATTGAGGGCAATGATGAGGAAAAAGAAGATTAGGGGATTTCATAATTTGAATAGTTTTTTAAACTTGTTATTTGGTTGTTATTTTGTTGGTTTGATACTTTGATTTGGCTACTTGGTTTTGTTGCTTTGAATGTTATTTTTGCTTTATTGTTTGATTGTTGGTTTGAGGCTTTAAGTTATGATCATTTAAACTTGATTATTGGTTTGATTATTATTTATTCTTCAAAATTATGGGAGATGCTAATGGCTCTAGAAGACTTACTATTTGGGAACATTTTAAAAATGTTGATGTAGAATATGAGAATGAGTTACTAAGAGCTTGTTCAAAATGTAAGGCTTGTGATAAAGTTTATCATATACATCCAACAAAGTGTGGAACAAGTTATTTATGGCATCATTTGCACAAATACCCATCTCAAAATACAAGAGTTTTCGGACATTAGTAATTTATTAGATTTGTTTTAGTCAAGACTCAAGTGACTTGATTGTTGTGCTAAATACTTTTTAATTAGTATGTGGTTAATGATACATTAACAGTTTATTATTATAAGTTTATTTGAGTTTATATTTTGATTAAGTATGTTAATATTTGATGTTTCATAATTAATATGTTCTCATATTTTCTAAAAAATAAGCATATCAAAAAAAATTAAAAAACATATTTTAGCCCCCAGCCCGACCCGTTTTTGCTAGTGGCCCGGCCCTAATGGGCTGGGCTGGTCCGTTAGCCAATTATACCACAAATGTTGTCCTAAAAAAGGTGTTCCATAAAATCACAGGAAGAAGTATGACATAAATTGGAACATATCATATCTATATATAAACATATAAACTAAACAGATTTAATTTTACACATTCTAATTATACCAATGTTGCATTTTTAGGATCAGGGCAAGTTCATATAGACTTAGATGAAGATGTTGACTGCTAGAGCCCCAACCATACACCGTAGCTAATTTTAGTATAGTATTACCTCAATTTCTATTAGTTTAATGCATTTTTTAAATTTTCTATAAATTCATGATTAATACTTTTAATATATTGGATCTATGGATCAACAAATGAAATCCACAATTGGTATATTACATACCATAAATTTATACCATTCATGCTTCTGTGATTACATAAAATTCATCCTACATCCCATTGCTTGGGACCTACCCCCCAGCACCCAGCGGCCCGCACATTGGCGCGGGAATAGTACTAGTATTTTATAAAAATACAGACAGTTGGTAAATCTGGACAACGGGATAATAGTTTCTTGTTAACATCAGAAAACTTTGCTGATTTGTGTGGTTGTTTGACAGAATAATACGGGAGTATCATGACTGTCTTTATTAAATTTGTAACGTCTTCTTTCTATTTCAACAAATTTCTGTTCCCGCTTGATAAGTGTTATTAATTATGGCTGAGCTTTACTTTTGACTGGAAGTTAGGCTTCAGTTTATCAAGAAAGGAGAAACTCAATACTATGGTAGCACTGAAAACTTTTCCAATTTTTCGGGAACATGTAGAGCAACACTAAATGACTTAACAGATTTTGGTCTTAAGAAATGAGCAAAGGTTGCAGGGGATGTGAATCGAAGAGCTTATCTAAACTTAATTAAGGTGAACAAGGAAGAGGACAAATACAAAACATTGCTGAGATATTTCCAGAACCATTCTTAGAGGAGAAAAATGGTTTACTTGCGGTGAGGATGTAGCCTTTGGTAAACAAATTAGACCAAAATACTCTTTCCTATAAAATCATTTTAAGTTCACTAAATAATTATGCTTGCACAGTTAACAGTGATATGTTATCTCATTGAATGAGCATTAACAACAGTCAAAGGTATACTTTATTCTTTCTTTTATATGTGCATTAGGAAAGGAAGTAAGGAAATAAATGGTATACAAAATCTTCTTTAGAAAATTAAAAATGAACGTCAGTCAGAAAATTTTTCTATCTACACTTTTATCACTTAAGCAGCCATAAGGGGAAAGCGAAGTCCGTGTATTATGCAAGGTATAGCTAGATGTATGCAAGGACTTTTTTCTGTTCTCTGTTGCTTATCCCCTTCTCTTGTTTTAGGCATTCAACCCCTCTCCCCCTTCTTTTTCTTTTCGTTTTAGTACTTTGAAATTGTTGCTGAAGGAGGCAAAAGACAGCTAAACATAGTGCTGTCTTCTATTTTATAAAAAACTTGACACCTGATGCTTCAATGTCACCTCATACTTGGACAGAGGATGAAAACAAAGTGGCAGGTGAACCAATTATTTTGACATTGGAAAAAGTGCCCTCCAATTATTAAAGATAATAAAAAGAGATGAGATAAACCTGGAGCAAAGCACAAAAACTCAAACTTTGTTGCCTTGACTTGTTTGTTTCTGGTTCACATAGCTTGAACTGCACAAAGAGAATAACACTTGCCTATCGTGGACAAAGAGAAGAACGTCTCACTTAAAATCCGTTTTTATTATAGTTACAAGATTGTCACCATCTTTTTAATTATTTTTATTATAATTTTAAAATTGTCACCCTATTTTCATTTTTAATTTTTTATTTTCAAAAATTTGAGAAAGAAACACTGAAAACAACTTTTTCACGTTTTTAGATTTGGGTCCAATTTAAAAAATGTTTTCAATAAAACATTTTTATTAAACTCAATCAAATACATTTTCAAACTAATTTTTTATTTTTACTAAAAATAAAAACAAAAAATGACCAAAGCAAATAGGGGAGCAAGTCTTTGAATATTGTAGTTTTAGAAAGAAATTCCATGAATACCGCACTTCTCAAACAAATTCCATAAATGCAGCAATTTTTATTTTTTTATTTTTTAAAAGAAGAGTGTTGAATTTTAGTTTAACAATTAGTGAAGTGCTACTCTTTAGTTTTTTTTTTTAACGTCAAAATTTTTTTTTTAATTAAAAAGAGAGTGCTGTATTTTGAGGGGAGGATGTCAAATTTTGGCAAATGTTATCGGTTGAGTGCCGAATTTTAAGTTCTTATTTTGAAAGTCGAATTTTGGTCGTCAGTGCCGAATTGTGGAAGTGCGACACTCCAAAGGCACCCGCAGCTCATTTAAAGTGTCAACCAGACTTGAATAGGTTCCAAGCGTCAACTATGCTGAAACCAGTTCCAATTGGGTTATCGAGGAATATAAGGCCAAAAATTATGTTCCAAGCACCTGGGTTGGGCTCGAGGGTGAGGGATTCGGAGGTGACACGCCAGGGACCGAGCTCGAAGAAGTTGCCGATCATGGAGGAGCAGCCAGGGCCACCTTGGAGCCAAATGACAAGTGGGGTTTGTGAAAGAGAGAATTTTGGGGTCTGGGCTTCGTAGAATGCGAAGTAAATGGCGGATTTGGAAGATGGCTTGACCGGGAGGTAACCAGATTTGGTGGGCAGGGCTTGTTTTGGGAATGAAGGGATTGAGTTTGAAGCATAGAGGGATGAAGCTGAGACATGGTTGAGGAAGAAGAAGAAGAGCAGGAGATAGAGCTTGAGGGAGGTGGAGCTCGTTGACTCCATGATTGTGAGTGATCACAAGGTATTGGAGATAGCTTAGGGCTTAGCTACATTGTTGGAGTGCGTTAATCATTTAATAAAACGACGTTGGTTTTTAGGAGTATGGACCAGAGCAATAAGAATCTTTTTGACTAGTGAAATATTGGATACTTTACACGCGTGTTAATGTTGTGGGGACTATTTTCTACTTTTCATTATCAATAATAGCGTAGTGGGAGGGTGCCTTGGTCACACTTCTATAATTCGGCACTACATGTAATTTGATGACCAAAATTTAATTTTTAAAATAAAAAAAAAGCTCAAAATATGGCACTCCACTAATTGTTAAATTAAAATTTGGCACTTCCAAATGAAAATTCGACACTCTTATTTTTAAAAAAAAAAAATAAAAAATTGCTGCATACNTGTTAAATCAAAATTTGGCACTTCCAAATGAAAATTCGACACTCTTATTTTTTTTAAAAAAAAAAATTGCTGCATACATGAAATTTATTTAAAAAGTGCAATATTTATGAAATTTCGTTCTAAAACTACAATATTGAAAGACTTGCTCCGCAAATAGGCCCAAAGTAACCGCGTGCTTCATGCGACCAGTTTCTCTATGTATAAGTGTCAATTTTGGCGACGAAAGCTTACCAACTACCAAGAATCGGTAAGATATAACGCACCATCCTTCACATGTATCAGAGTTTCTTTAGCGATAAACAAGTAAATTCAAAACTTTGAATTCCACATATCGTGATGGCAAAAAAAAAAAAAAAACAACAATTGCATATGTCAAAAACTTTACTTTCTTTTATTTGTATTTTAATCCTTCAAGTGACTTTTTTTTTTTTTTTTTTCTNTTTTTTTTTTTTTTTTCGCATTGAGCTATCAAATATTAGTTTTGCAACAGATCACCATTAATGGGACCAATTGACACCACCACTCTTTCAGCATCCTATTGGTTCTTGCATTCAAGCTCTTCACGTGTACATGTAACCTTTATGGGTGTAACAGTAAAACTATTTCCCTTTTTACTCTAAACCCTTTAAATTAGAAGAACAGAAGTTTGAGTGTGCAAAAGAAATGCATAGTTGTCAACACGTGGTTACCTCCCCTTTTAAATTCAAACTCCTAAAATTATTTCTTTGGGCCATTTTAAATTTATGGTTTCTATCCATGACACCTGAGAGGAGGATATGGTATGGTACCACTTTCATGGGATGGGCACCTAGCACTCACCAAAACTAATTGGTAATAATCTACAGTTATTGGAAAGTCAAGAATCTATAGGATAAAAATGGGGTAATTTTCATCAAATGACATGTAGTTAGATAATATTAAAGTTGTTTTCATATAATTTATAAGTTGTTGTTCCCAAGCCTATAAAAATAGAGAATACAGTACAAATAATAACAAAAGATTAGAGAAAAATTAGACATGTAGTACTAGAATGAAGCACGGATATCTCACTTTCTTTAAGACAATTCACACCTCCTACAGGTGATTCGTAGTATCTCTATCAGGTGCAATAGATTCTAGACTCGTTGTCTTCAGGATACAATAGCTCGGTAACCACACTATTTATCCTCCAATATTCTGCATAAATAAGAGAAAATGACTCTCTTCAACACCCTTCTCTACCCAAGTGTTTACTTATACAATATAAACAAAAAATATGAATACAATACAATTAGGTTGCGTGTATTTTCATATATCACTTATTGTAAAAATGCACACATATCATAGAACTACACACACACACACACACACACACATATATATATATAGTAAAATATGACCCTTCACATTTTAAGCTAGCCGTAAGCCACTTAAAGCCAATTACACAATCCATAATATCACTGAAACGTTTTCCTTTTAACAGCATATCAAATGCCAAACCGTTGGCCAATCCAAGCACTTCAAAGCATTTTATAATGCAGTTACAAAGTCATAACCAAATGCTTTAAGGCTAATAACAAAAGCCTTTAAACACAATAAGCATATAGAGAAGTTCTAACATTTAAACATAAAATATATATATTTATTTTTAATAAAAATACCAACATAAATTTTATGTTTAAATTTAGAATCTTAATCCAAACTACCAAAACAAAAGTATGATAGTTTCCTTGTCAATTTCTGTTTGTGAATTGGCATTACAAGAGGACAAAAATGGTCCATATATATTTGATGCTTCTCATCTATTGAAACAACACCAAAATGGGCTCATTGATTCCAATATTACACTTTGTCAACTTATTTACATATTTATTACAGTTTTAAACTTATTTATCTTAATGTTACATTTTAAAAAAAAAATTAAAAATAAAAAAAGTTAGAAGTTTGCTAGGGCCCACCGGATATGCCTGCGACTAACCGGTGTGTCTCCATCAAACACGCCGACTAACAATCGGCGTGTTCACTTCACTTCATCCTTAAATTCCAAGGGCAAGAAAGGGACCCATTTCTCATACCCACTTTTCCATTGCTACAAGCCTACAAGAACGAGTAGAAACCAAAGAAGTAAAGCATATACTTTATCATGTGAGAAAGCAATAGTGAATACGCTAGTTGGTAGTTGATGTGTTCAATGGGATCCAACAAACTTCTAACATTTTTTTTTAGTTTTTGATTTTTAATTTTTTTAAAATATAATATTATAATAAATAAGTTTAAAATCATAATAAATATATAAATAAGTTGACAAATTATAATATTGGAATCAATAGACCCACCAAAATGACATTTCTCGACATATGTCCCGGAACAAATTTTAGAGTGACACCACTTTCCACCTCACGTGACTACTAAAATAGAAAACTCACAATTATTGTAATCAGAAAAGACAAAAATAAAATTAAAAAAAAAGACAATAAACTAAATTAAAACGTCACAAGTGGGTCTTGATGTTTTTCTAGTTTTACTCAATGAAGGAGACAAACTGTTTGATGAGGGTCCTAGCCTTCTCACTATTTGGGTTGGACAAATGGAACACATGGTCCTCCCCTTCAGCCTCCACGATATCCACGGCCCCACTCCACCCACTCTTCTTCAGCGCCTCATAGTAAGTCATCCCTCTATCCCTCAAGAAGTCCTTCTCCGCCACCATAACCAGCACCTTCGGGCACGGCAGTGTTGACAATTTCGGATCCTCCGCAGCCTGTATCCTCGGGTCACCCGACTTATCCATCGTCGGAAACAGAAACTCTATCAATGGGTCTCGCTTATCGTTACCGAAAAACGGGTGGATCAGAACCATACCGGCTAGCTTCAGTCCATCAAGCCCAATAGCGGCGGTTCGCATAGCCATGTTGTGGGACAGGTTAGCCCCAGCACTATCTCCCGCCAAGTAAACGCGGCTGAAATCGGCGTGGCCATTGAGCCACGGTTCGGGACCAGTGCCCTTGGAGTGTGATGCAGCCCACTGTATCGCCGTCCACGAGTCATCGTAGGCAATGGGGAGATGGTGCTCCGGAGCTAGCCTGTAATGCACGGACAAAGCGACGACGTTTCCTACGCAGACGACACTGTTGAGATGCCGATGGTAGATAAGGTTGAAAGGCGTGCAGATGCAAAACCCGCCGCCGTGGATGTAAATAAGAAGGGGGAGTTTGTGGGCGGAACTGGTGGCGGTTTTGGGGAGATATAACCGGGCTGAGACACCGGTTTCTCGGTTGATGATGACGTCTTTGGATTGAACTCCGGTTTGGGTATCGGCACCTGGTGGGGTGGTATCAGTGCCGGCAAAGCGTTCAACGCGACCATCCTTGTAGACACGGAAGAAGCCAGGGAACTCGTGGGCAACTTCATCGGAGTTTTTATCCATAGCTGTAAGAGACACAGAGAAGAGGAAGATGAGGGAGTGGTAGAAATTGGATTGAAGAGCAATAGTGTAAAGCAAACTGTTGGTGAGCAGAGAAGGAGCAATGAGTGGTTTAAATCAAACTAGGAAACCGTACCGAAAGGATTTGGATCCGGTCAGAGTCATGTTGCTCAGATCTGAGCCGTCTATTTTATTAAAGCTGATTTCAATAATTAAATATTAATGTGTTTTAATAGTTGAAATGACCTTAAATGGAATAGACGGCTTAGATCTAAGCAACATGACTCAAGTTAACATGACTGGATCTCTTCCCGTACCGAAACCGATTATATAAATGGGTGAAAATTTACTTGTCTGATGTAAGCTGAAATAAGACTTTACACACTTACATTATTTAATAACGTGAATTTTATTTATTAAAATTTTTGGATTGAAAGTTTTTCTAATATAGATAATTTTTATAAAATTAAAGAAAATTTATGAATTAATTGAACTTCTATTAGAATATTTTATATGTAATGAAAATATTGAGTGTGAACAAGATACAATTCATGTTCAACTCATTTCATGGCGTGGTACTCATAAAATTTTATTAACTTGTGAATTGATTGATGCTTCGTTTGAATATTTTATATGAAGTTTTTTATGGATAGAGTCAAGATTTTATGAAAATTTGTGTGAACAAGATACAACAAATGTTATCACACTGAAAAAAAAATGTGACATTTTATCGTCACCCACCGCCACTCCTCATGGGTTCTTTATGCANCTCATGGGTTCTTTATGCAAGTTCGATCTTATGTGATTCTCGGTATCTCAAACTCCATTAAAACAATGGATTATGATGAGCGGATTTTATATCCGGAAATTAGATACCATTCACTTAACATTTAGTTAGTTTTTGAGGTTTTTATCAATCTTATGTGTGTTTTTATATTTATTTTGTAGAAAAAGAGAAAATGGCGCACGACTACGTTTTGGTAGCAGTGTTGAAATGGAAGGAAAAGTATTGCACAAGCAGAAGCATGAGAGCCCAGCTACAGCTTAAATCGCAAATCATTTTTTTTTATGGAAAATAGAAAATTAAATTTTTAATTGATATTGATTGTCATTAATCTTATTAAATATCAGAACAATTGAAAATCCAACAGAGTAAGTGATAAATCAAAAGTGTCAATAACCTATGAGTCTAGTAGCACCTTCTCTAGTCACCATAACTAGAGAATTTGATGTCATAGGTTTTATTCTCACCATGTACTCCCATCTCCTTTCCCAGCATATTGTGCTCTTATGTAGCAAAAAAAAATGATAAATCAAAAGTCAACAATAATTTCTTTTTTCATAGATAAATGGAACTATATTTTCTAGCTATGGATATGAGGGATGGGGATTTAACTTAGGATCTCAACTTTTTCGTGAGATTCCTTGACCAATAATTGATATTTACGCTGAATAAAATTAGCATAATACGGTCAAATTTTGATTTGAGGATCAAAACCCAACATGATATATGTATTTACATTAATGGTTGAGATACGCATTCTCATTGAAATACAAATTGCACAATCATATTCAATTATAATTACTATATTTATTGTCAAGTTAATGAGAGTTAACCATTTAACCAATTAAATAACTAAATTTAAAAATTTTAAACAGGCTTATAAAAGGGGAAAANAATTAAATAACTAAATTTTAAAATTTTAAACAGGCTTATAAAAGGGGAAAAAAAATAAACAGAATCAGGATACACTGATATTAATCAGAACAAATATAATTACTGTAAATAAATTCCAAATTACCATATTGAATACCTCTCCTCTAAAACTTTCTTAGAAAGGAAAGAAAGTTGCACGTTTAAAATTTCGTCCATAATCTTTTCTGGCAACAGAAAGGCAAAAGTCTATTCAATTCCTGATATTAATTCCTCATAAATCACTAATACTAAAATTGGAAAGTTTGGTACACATCCCTTTTATTACAGCTGGTGTAATAAAATAGTAAATTACATTAACTGCTATTAACTTCTAGATTAGGGTTTACAACCGTTTTATTCTATATCAATACAAATACGTCTCCCTTGAGGTGAGCCCTCCCACTACAATTTGTCTTTCTTTTATACCCTATTATTCCTTTTGATAAATCTCACCCAAATTTAAATCGATTAAAAAGCTAAAGGGCAACCAACCAAAAAATAAATAAATAAAGCTAAAGAATAATAGTGTGTCATATCCCACTTTTGTTTTTACAATTCTTTTATAACTTTATATTTAGCAACATGTAAATTTAACTGTATACAACAACTCAAGGTTAATTACATATCATGAAAGGATAGCTCATGTTGGTTTAGTAGTCAAATCTTATACCTTATATAATATAATTTAATCTTAGACATATCTAATGTGAGACTTAAGAATCACAATCTCTCATCTTGAGTAATAGTTCAAGTAGTCATGTATTCAACTTTTAAGGCTTGANGGTTTTCATGTCCCAATATCAAATCTTGGTGTAACTGCTATTGTTAATTGTGGTGTCATTATTGACGATTTAAATGTATGTGCTTTCTAATATCGGGTTTCTTAGAAATATATATAAAAATATATATTGTAATATAAATATTTTATCTTTGAAAAAAAAAAATAATCCAAATCTCCAACATTCAAATGCCTAACATGTATCCTCATTTGGCCCAAAACCTTTGCCAAGTGATGCGGGATCCCCACCTTTTGGTTGGTGTATTAGCTCTAATACTATTTCTAATGTCTCAAGCCCAGAAGGCCCAAGATAAATGAAGGCCGAATTTAAAACTTCAATTTGATAACTTAATTATTTTTTGGAAAAAGTTCACTTTATGTCTGTTAACTCTACCTAAAGTTTCATTTTCATTCCATGTCCATTTTCTTTTAAATTTCATTTTCGTCCTAAATATTCTAAAATTGCACCATTTTTATCTAACCTGTAATTAACTCCATTAAAATTCTAATAGAAAACAATGATGCAGCATCCTTCATAGAAGAAAATGTACAAACAAATAGAAAAATTCTTTTCCATGTATGATGGCACATCATCATTTTCCTTCAGCTAAAAGTACTCATTTGCATTAACTAGAAGAATCAAGAACAACAACATCGGATAAAATATCCTGTCCTCCCATACCCATTACAATTTAAAAATTGCTGAAAATTTTAGTACATTAAAAAAATTATTGATAAAAATATTCACTTGATCCAATATCATGTATCACCAATTTTTTGTATTTTAGATTATTACCTGTTAATTCCTTTCTTTCCTTTTTATTTTGTCATTCTATTCTGCTGTACTTTTCTTTTTCATTTTTATTGATATGTTGTACCATTTCATACAAAAATATATGAAATGGATTAATACTACGAGAATTTCTTAAGTTAGCACTTAATCTTGTCATTTGGTGTTTTCATTGAGAGTAGAACTCATGGTGGCGCCTACCACACTACCATCAACCAAACCCTTAACACTTCTGACAAAAAGTGAAAGTTAGCGAAAAGAGAAAGGAGAAAAGATGATGGATAAGCACTGGCTTCTCTCTGTGTGACCAGAGAGAAGTTTCATAATTATTTCTAGTATTTGTTTCAGTACATAAGGGAGATAGATAGCTCTAATTAGCTTTAACGTTTGGCACAGCAGCAGTACTGCACATTAGGTGGGACTGGAACGCATTCCCCCATTTCCCAGTGATGACTTATGCAAAAGGCGTTGCATGCAGCATCGCCGTAACACGGTCCTGGACAAATCTGTTTGCTCATACCAAGAGAGAATAGCAGAATGGTAACCATAGCTGCCAACAACAATTTCAGGGCACTGGTTGAGAAAAGTTTATGGGCCATTTCCCTTTAGTATCCACCTCTTTCAAGTCTCTATGATTGTCTGTGGATTTGTGAGGGTTATATATATACATGCTATTGGGTAAATCTTCTCTTCATTAATTAATAACTTTGACTGAGCTTCTGCAATGAAGTTTGGATTTTGTGGTTGCTTTTCTGGGTATAAAGGAAAGAGGATTTTACTATTACTGATAATGTAATTATGTTCCCATTTTGTCAGCGGATTTGACTTTATGTAAGGATAGAATCAGCACACGGGTTCTTCTATGGCTGGATTTGCAATATGGTGTACACCAATGTGAATTTTGTTTACAAAGTTATATAACTTTTTTCAAACCAAAAATGTAACCTTTTTCTGTTTTGAAAAATCTTATAATCTAGTGTTAGTTTCGTCCTGAACTACCTTGGTGGGAGTGGAGGTAGCTTCACAACTTTTGACGAGCATTAGCATTTGGTGAGCCCTTTTCCCTCCAAAATCTTCACATAGTCAAACATTTGGTGACCCTTTAATTACGTAAAAATTAAAGTTCTGGATACCTAATTAATTTCTTTTTTATTTTGTGCTGTCTATATATATATATATATATATATATATATTATCACATTGATATATATTGTATTTAACTTGTATTTGAGTATTTATTGGCTTCTAATGTGTTATTGTAATAATATATTCAGAAAGGGGCTTACCAAGTGATCCTCACTAAAAGTGGGGCAGTGCAGCTGCAACTTCCACTTGGGGCTTGAGAGGGATTGCACCAGAATTAACATATGATTTTAGTATCATTACAAAAAAAATTTAAATGCTGTGTGATTTTATGTGAATCAAATATCCAAATACTTGACAGGAATTTGTGGTTTAAAATTCCCTCCAATCTGTAAGTTAACTATTTTTTGGCACTTTCTCTATATTATTCCTCTTTTTTTTTTTTTTTTTCAATGGTAAGGGTTTTATTAGATCAGCTTTCGCACACTGAGACTAAGTCCCTCCCCTGATGATCTTAAGGGCACAGCCTCTACATCAGCTTGGTGCATTCAGTTAAATTTTTTTACTGTTTCTGGCTCTAGGATATCACTCTCTCACATATTTGATAGAAAACGTTATTCTAAAGGTTTATGGGCAGTTTTGGTCCTCCTATTTTATCAATTTCTATTAGTCAATCCTCAATTTTTAAAAGTGAACAATTTAATCCTTGTATTTGTCTAAGTCTTACAACTTCAGTCCAACCGATAGTCTTCTGTTTATATACTAACTGAGAAAGCTGACATGGCACTAAAAAAATTATATTTTATTCCTAATGTGCTAAATGATTTGCCACATAGGCAATTTTTCCTTTAAACATAGTTTAAGTTTGTCACGTGCTGGGCACATGACTAGTTATCATCTTCTCCACTAAAATTGAAGATCTGCACCTCGACTGAAAGCTTGAAGCATGTCTTTGAGTTTCCAGAGAGAGAAACTTGCAAGAACTTCACATAAACTTGATCCCCTTTCCATTTAATTGATATCGAATTGAATATATATAGTTCCCCAATTTTTTTTTTTGTTTGAATATATTTATCCTTATTTGACATCTGGAGCTGTGTACAAGATATGTGACTCTATGTTATATAAAATGGTCTCTTTTCTCTTCTAATTGAGAAGTGAGAATTGTTTCTTATAGATTTTTGGCTTCTGCTTTTAAAAATGTGTTGCGTTTTTGTTTTGTTTGTTTGTTTTGAGTTATAAAACTTGGACCAGTTTTAGCTTCTTTGGATACTCGATTGGCTTTTCTTATTGGTTGCAAAGTAGACCAATATGTACAAATAATAGATCCCTAGAAATTTCAGGCTGCAAATCCTTGAGTGTTTTTCCATGTTCTATTCGTTCCTCTCTTCCTCCTTTTTGGTATTCTTCTATCCCTCACGACTTTGGGGCTAGGGTTCATAAGAATGGATTTTGGAATTTGGCTCTTCGTGTAGTTTAGTTCAGAAGAGAGGGGAGAACTTAGTCACGTGCTGAGCACGTGACTCTACATCTATCTGATTTGGGAAAAAAAATAAGGGCTCAATGGTGTGCCACATCACTCTTATTTGGCATCTTAATAATAAAAAAATTATTTTTGGACATGTCAGCAGCTCTTGTTAGTTTTTGAACAGTTGAGTGAATTGTAGAGTTCTAAAATAGGGGGACTGACTCATAGGAATTATTAAAATAGAGGACCAAAACAACCAATAAGCCTATTCTAAAACATACGATGACTTGGTTTTTTGAGATCTTGAAATGATATCATAATCAACGGTTAGCTTTGTTTGAAACTACCCATGTGGGAGTGGGGATAGCTTAGCGACTCACTATACACTATTAATTTTAGGCTTAATTGTAATTTTGGTATTCTTATTTTAACAACTTAAACTTTTTAGTCCCTTTTGTTTAAAAATAAACAATGTAATCCCTCTATATTCATAAAATATTTAATTTTGGTCCTTTAGTCTTTGAGCAAAAATTTCTCAGGTTTAGTTTAAAGTGTAAAGTTATCTAATTCACAATTTCACTGTTCAAATTGAAGAGTTACGTTTTGCGAATCTTCCTACAAAATTTTAGCTCGATCCAACGGTGAGATTCAACCCAAAATTCCAAAACTAGAAGTTTTTTCCTAATTGGATATCTAAATTCATTTATCATTAGATTGAGTTGAAATTTTTTGGGAATGTTCACAAGACCTACTTTTTAATCTAAAGAGGCAGATTATGAATCATATAACTTTACACATTGAAATAGACCTAAGAAATTTTGGCTTAAAGACAAAAAGATGAAAATTGCATATTTTATGAATATAGATAAACTAAATTGTTCATTTTTAAATAAAAAAGACCAAAAAGTTCAAATTGTTACAATTATGCATTGATTTTAATGTTTAAGTGATATAATTATTGATAGCTTTTAGTAGTTGAGGGTTAGCTCACTCTACGTGGTGCCCAAGGAAACTATACTCTATTCAAAACACAAATAACTGGCAAAATAGCTGGATTGGAGAAATAGTGCTCATTCTTTTTTCTCTATGGAAGAATTTGAGGAAAAGAACTCACTCTTTTTCCTTTTTGGCATAAATTTTGATTTGGGGAAAAATGCTTATTCATTTTTCTTTTGCCAGAAAGTTTATTTGAGAAAAAAAGAGTTTATTCAGTTTTTCCTAGTTGAAAGTTGAATTCGTGAAAAAGAGCTTGTTCATTTTCTCTTTTTGGCAGATGGATAAATTTGACAAAAAGAACTCATTCTGTTTTCTCTTTGACAGAAAGTTGAATTTAGGGAAAAAATCTCAATAATTTTTTCCTTGGTAACACATTCATTTTCTCTTTGGTAGAGCGCTGATTTCCGGGGAAAAAAGTTCATTCATTTTCCTTTGGCAAAAAGAAGGAGAAAAGAGCTTAGTCATTTTCTCCGTGGCAAAAATTTAAATTTGAAAAAGAGCTAATTTATTTCTCTATTGTCTTGTTCTTTTTCATTTTCTATGAAAGAGAGAATAATACTATCCTCTAGGGGATAAGCCAATGGATGAGCCTGAGCACTTAGTATTTAATTTATGTGAGGGCTAAGCTACCACCCCCATTTAGAACCCACCTAACTGAGGGGGTGGTAGCTTAACGCTCACCTTTAATTTATTGTAGAGGTACATGATTTAAATTTCATTGGGAGCGGGTGGAGTGAGATTTTATGAGGGGATAAGTTACTTTTTTGTGTAAAAAAAAAATTAAAAAAAAAAAAGCAAAAGAGAGAATGCTATTGAGGCATTTCTTATGCCTAAACTAACAAATGGTATTTGATACACAAAAAAAAAAAAAGTAGAATTTATCAGAGTATATTTATAAAAAAAATATTTTAAGAGAATTAATTTTTTAGGGAAAACTTAAGCAAAGTAGTCTGATTATTTGAATAGATCAAAATGTACAAGGAATCCTAAAACACTTTTCTTATTAATATATAGTTAGTAGAATGTTAAACTATGAAGTATACACTACTAGAAAAATGCCATTTTCTAACGGATGATGAATCCGTGAGAATTTATTAAGGAAAATACGAGATTTTGTTACGGACATTGGAAATGTGAGAATTTCTTACGGAATTTCTCACAGATCCATTTTCCGTGAGAAATATCCATGAGAAATTTGTGAGAAAATCCGAGAGTTTGGCTGGAATGTGGTGTGAAAACTTTCTCATGACAAGTTTCGTGAGAAAATCCGTGACAACATCCCCAATAAGTTTCTCATGGACTACGGGCCGTGAGAAAATTGAACGAATTGTTTTATGGAGGATATTTCTCACGGATTTGGTCCGCGAGAATCAAAATGCACTGTTTCACTAGACGCATCCACGGATTGGTATTTTGGTGGGATTTTCTCACGTACAAAGTCCGTGAGAAAGACTATTCTTTTTCATTTCAAAGTTACAAAAAACACTCCCCCAGTGATTTCTCTCCGGCAATGGATGTGGGTGGAAATTTCCGGCATGTGTGGACAATCTACTTCCTCCTTTTAAAGCTTTGGAGTTGAGGTAATTTATTTTTCTCCTATTTTCTCTAAGAATTTCTCTTGTATTTTCTTTCTCAACGATATATGCACGAAATAAGTTATTTTTTATATATATATTTTTGGACTAGTTTAAGTGTAGATTAGTTGTAGATAGGTATTTGATGGATTATAAACTTGATTAATGGTTTGGTTTATGACCTTTGATGTTGAATCAAATTTTCGATGTTAAAATTGGAGTAATTGTGAATTATTTTTGTTGAAATTGATTGAGGGCTTTTGATTTATGATATATGTAGAAGGTTTGGATCAGTTTTTGTTATTTTTTTTGAATTAGTATGGATAGATTTTAATTTTGTGGGGTATAGAGAGTAATTTATTAAATTAAATTATGTGTGAAATTGTTGAGATTTTAAGAGCTATTGTTGTATGCTATATGTAAATTGTTTGTATAATTTTAATGTTGTATGATATATGGATTATGAGCATCTGATATACTAAAAACTTGTGGAATAAATGTACTTTAGAGTTATATATGATAAGTTGATTATGTTAACTTAGAAACTCATTTGAGAGTTAGTTGCGTAGGATTAACTCTCGGATAGTTCCCAAATTTGAGACTATTCTTAAAGTACTTGTTCCACTAATTGATGCCCTAGATAATCCCTACCAAGACGAATCACATTGCTCATCAAGATTAATTGTTGATGAAGATCAGACACATACAAATTTGATAGTTATCACTTTAACTACTACAAAAGAAGTTATTACTGGGGCGAATCTAGTCATTGTCACTTATGTAGATGATGAGATAAGAGAAGGTGGTGAGGAAGATGAAGAAGATGAATATCATAGCAGTGGTGACGAAACAAAGGAATATCCCCTAGTGATTATGTACTAGAAAGTGATTGATATTACACAGGTGCTGCTCATTGTTCATCATTACTTATGTATTGTTAATTACATAGCTGCATTTCCTTCTATGTTGTCTTTTTAGATATTATATGTTTTTTGTCAACTAATGTGTTGGATTTTTATGTTACAAAACTCATGTTTATATCACAGCTCTTGGCGCTGCATTTTCTGTCCAGTCATCATTTCTCACGGATTTGGAACTTTAGTAAAGCCTAGAAATATGTAAACATTCTTTTTGTGTGTGTGTATATATATATATATATATATTACATTATCCTTATGTATAGATTCTTTTGTATAAATTATTTAATTTGTATAAATTTGATGTTGAAAATTGCTCCTCTGTTGCTGTTCTTCTTGTGCTATTGCTGTATTTTGTATTATGCAGGCTTTGGGTTAGTAGAAAAATGGGTTGTGGGCAGAGTTGGACTACTTTTTCTCACAAAATTTCTCACGGATTAGGTCTGTGAGAAACTTAAAATAAAAGAAAAATTCAATCACTTATCACGGATTTTCTCTTGAGCAAAGTTTGTGAGAAAACCCACGACTTTGTCATGAGACTTCGATGACATTTCTCACAGATCTTTTCTAATTTCTCACAGATAAAATATGTGAGAACTTTCTAACGGATGACATTCTGCGTGAGAAAATGAGTTTGTCACGCCACTTTTTCTCACAGAGTTATATCTGTGAGAAAGTTCGTGAGAAGTACGTTTTTTACGGAATTTTCACTCGTTTCTCATGAATTTTGTCAATGAGAAAATACAAATTTTCTTGTAGTGATAGTGGAAGAGAAGAACCAAGAATGAAGTTAATAAACTCAGTTTTAAAATAACCCTATTACCAAATTCTAGAAGCACCAATTGAATTTGTAACGTTCCTTCAATTAAGTTTACTGAAGGCTTAGAGTCTATAAAGGAATAACATAAAACCAAAATAACTTCTTGTAACTAACCAATTTAAAGCTTAATGAAAAGTCAATTTTATAAAACATAAGTGTTGTGCTATTTACACTTTATTTTACTTCATATTATTTCGTACCTACACATTTAGAATCCACCTAATTTTTTTTTTTTCTGTATGGTTTGAAATTTTACATACTATCACTTTTATGTAAGTAGATTTTCTACGAAAGCACATAGTGCTCAAAGTAATACAGATCTCTCAGCTATGAGAAAAATATCATATTCACTTATAGTTTTTTTTTTTTCTTCTGATTTATTAACTTATACTTTAGAACTAATAAATCTTGCGCATGAGCTATGCGGATCATAATCTATCCATACCCGATCCAGTATCCAAAACACAATATCTGGGTTGGTTAAGAGAATTAGTCACTGCACTAACAAATTTGGCCATCCCATGAATGACATGACACATGACTTCCTTAAATTTTCTCTTCTTTTGATTCCACCTAACCCTCTGATACCAGAATCAATTCAAAGAATTCCCTTTCTCGAGATGAGCTCCCTCTCATAATCAGTGATACTTATACATTTAGGTTAAATCACTGCAAATTGATTTAGTTAACAAAATCCGAGTTTAACAAAACAAGTTTAAGAAGGCTAAGTTAATAAAATCCAAGTGTAAAATAGTGCGCAATTAATTAGCATGTAAATAACATTAACAATCACTCCTAACTTTTAAGAATAGTACTTTTTTTTTTCTAAAAAATTATTTGATTACGATTTTATATTCAAACAAGTAATGAAATTTTTCAAAATTTGACTATAATTTTAAGTTTAATAAGTAATGTTTAAAGATTATTTTAATATCACTTAATCACAAACTATTTGATTAAAAAATAATGCTCTTTGCATACTAAATAATTTCACACTTTATTACACTAGTACAAGTGAATTAATCTAAACTTGATTGGATTTATCCACACTTTTATTTGTATGGCTAAAATAGTTCCAACTTAATTAACTGATATAGTTTGTCAATCAAGTAATGTCATTTCTCAACTTTTAATGCTCCTAACTGTCATCCACCTTTTCAAGCCTTTATATAGGACATCGTCTGGCCTCTGCATGCACTCCACTCCAAGTCGGTTGTCTTCACAAAGAGTGAGAGAAGGAGAGAGATCGAGAGATAGAGATGGCAAACTGGTGTGCCCTGGTTGTGCTTGTACTAGCTGTTGTCCATACAAGTAGTGCACGCAAGGCGCCTAATGGTGGTACTCCCCACGATGAACAAACTCTTGTTCATGCAAGCGCTCCAAATGCAGAGTCCCCAAGTGGGACTGGTCTTGGTGACAAGAAGCACTTTCTCTATGGTGGGGTTGGTGGTTTTGCTGGCATGGGTGGCTTTGCTGGTGTAGGGGGTGTTATGCCCACGCTCGGTGGCGTAGGTGGGATTGGCAAGTTCGGGGGAATCGGTGGGGCTGCCGGCATCGGTGGTTATAGCGGTGTCGGTGGCGGTGCTGGCGGTCTAGGAGGTTTAGGTGGCCTTGGTGGCGGAGCTGGAGGCTTAGGTGGAGTTGGTGGCGTGGGAGGTTTAGGTGGAGCTGGAGGCTTAGGTGGAGCCGGTGGTGCCGGAGGCTTAGGTGGACTTGGAGGTGTCGGGGGGTTGGGGGGTGCTGGCGGTGGAATTGGCGGTGTTGGTGGCTTAGGTGGTGGTGGCTTTCACCCTTGTGATGATCATCCTTAACTTGTTCCCCTTGTGAACTTGTGCATGTAATCGTTGAGTTGTGGGGTTGTCATGCTCCAGCCTAGGTTCATTAGGTCTTTATTTTATGTATTGTTTTCAGCTTCAAGTTATTGTTTCCGTTTCATAGCTTAGGGTACTTAGGTCAATGGAGTTTGCTATCCATTGTTTGTTGGTGTTTGTTTCATTGTCTATGGTGTATTTCTACAAAATTTCATGCTTCATTAATGTTAATTGTAGCTGTGTTTCAAGGTCATGATGCATGATATTGATTATCTGTCAGTAAATAATGCTTATTGCACGAGACTCTCTGAAAGTCATAACACTACTCTGAATATTATATTTAGTGGAAATAAGTGCTAAGCTCCTAAATGCTTCATGGCCGAAAGTTGAAAATTTAAAAACCACTAAATGTTTCAATACATTTTGATATTTGTAAGTTGCCCTGGACATCACCGGATCACCATCGCAATGTGAAAGAAAAAAAAAAGGTGTAAAATACTTTCTCCTCCCCTCTATTTATCCATAACATATACTACCCTTCTACGACCTTTCATGAACTTTGAAGAAACTCTACAACTTAGCCTAATATGTTATGTCAATCGTTAAATTGTTGTCAAATGAGGCAAAAATGGTATAAAATATCCATAATATCCTCATTTAACAATTAAATTGTAGAAAATGCTAGGCAGCTAAAACTTGATGGACGGAATTGCTAGAAGGATTTAACTAACTAATTGAGGGTATTATAAATTTTTTTATTAGTTTTGCCCTTCCTTAATTGTGATTTAACGGTTGACTTAACTTAACGGATTGTACAAAATTGTATCATTTTCAATGTTTAAGGGAGGTTCGTGTAAGTTTTGAAAAC
This sequence comes from Cercis canadensis, assembly GCA_003255065.1. Classification (NCBI taxonomy): domain Eukaryota; kingdom Viridiplantae; phylum Streptophyta; class Magnoliopsida; order Fabales; family Fabaceae; genus Cercis; species Cercis canadensis. Next base: position 950,622 of record QAOA01000725.1, on the reverse strand, counting down.
AGATGAGAGGGCCATGTATATTATGAACAAATGCGGGGAGGTTAAAGCATTTTGCTAAAAAAAGTTACATTGATGTATATGATGATTATATTATAGACAACTGGGTCACAGGTAGTTCTTTAGAAATGTGAAAATTTAAATATTTTTTATGCATAAATTATTTAAGCATATGTCGGGAAAAAAAAACAGGTAAGAAGTATCAAGATTTTTTGGTATTCACAGATGGAGGATTTCAATTTCCACCAGCAGTAGGTAAGCATTTTGACATGTGTTCTGTGTCCTAGTTTAATCTAGTACTCATTTGTTAAATTTATTTTAATTTTAATATAGAGGTTGAAGATTAAAACACAACAGACAAAAAACCCACCACAACATTAGAAAATATGATATGCACTCTCAAGATTATAATCAAACAATTTGTAGCTGAATGATACTGAGGTCATTCTCAAGATTTATGGATTTTGTGTTAAAATTTAGAATTGCAGCTAAATATAAAGAAAATATGATGTGCATAACAGAGAATAAAAGATCAAGAAACAAGGCAAATAATTGAATACAGAACCTAGCTGCCATACACAGAACGGGGTAAACTCACGCACAGAAACCACATCTATGAGCCAAATCATACCTAGGGCTCTGAATCTAGCCAACAAATCTTCGAAAGGAAAGAAGGATCATGCATGGTAAATATTATTTATTCCATGTTAATTTCATATAATAAATATTAGAATAAAATGGAATAGAATAGCTGACAAAATTAATCATAAAAAAGACACTAAGTCATCTAATATATAGTCAAGGAATTGAATAACTTTTTAAAGCTTTTAAGTTTAATTTTTCATGTTATCACGTAAAAAAGTCTTCAATATAAGAATACCAACGATTATTCTATTGTAACCTTTCATATTTTAAAACTAATTACAGGATACTTAGCATGCCCCTAATATGTTTCTTCAGCAAATATGCATAATTTCTTTCTTTTTTATATATAAAAAATTAAGGTGAGAGAATGCTATATCATTTTAAAGCTAAAGTATATCACAAATTTTAGCGATGATTTATATTAATATTTATAAATTATTTATCAAAAATAAATTACTAATAATAAAATTTAAATTTAAACCTTATAAATAAAGTATATCAATTCTTATCAACTAAATCAACCTGTTAGCAATATAGTTTTCTTTTTGAGCTTCATGCTATGGATTCTAAAACCTAGCCAGCAGTGGGTGCATACCCAGTCGCGTGACATAATAAATGAATTCTGAGCAACGCACAAAAATTAGAAAGGTGCACAAAAAGTAAATGAGTTCTGAACTTCCCCTTTGCATGGCTACCACTTGTCGGCATGGCCCCGACGAAACTGAAGATTTTGTTTTAAATGCTTTGCTGACATGTAACCAGCAGAAACAGAAACACCAATCAAGTATACTACTAATTTCGAAAAAGGAAATGAGAAAGGGATTTGACTTCGACTTGATTTTTGTTTATAATTTTACTAGAAGCGATTTTGACTTTAGACATTAGGTTATGGAAACTTCAGCTTTCCACAGTTAAATTATTTTTAAACAGAAAAATTCGCATAAGTGTTTACTTTTTTGATTTCTTCACTTCACTATTATGAAGAGTGGGAAATTGTTGATCTATCACTAATAATATGCACTTAAATGTGAACTTGAGTTAAACCCACTCTCTAGAAGAAATTTTAAGTGATTGTAGTTAACATTAAAATTAAAATGTACATATTTAATTGAGACTCATATTAATGGCAAGAAAATATAATAAAAAAGTGGTATGAATAAGATTAGTTGTGGAAGGAGTAATCTTTTTGAATAAGAATAATGATGGTTTAAAACTTTTTAAAAATGTGTGAAAGATGTACAGTTAATTTTAAGTTGTCAAAGGTTCAATTAATCTTAGATGCTACTAAGTATGTAGATATGATAAAAGTATAAAGAAATGATATAGATATAAACCTATTGAAGCTCTAAAAATTGAAATTTCCAAAATTATGGTCCATTAGAGTTGTGGAATGGGAAGGTTACTTCTCATGGGTGTCCTACTCAAACTGAAGAAGTTTGAGGAAGAAGATGAATTCTTGAAGAATTCTTACAAGATCATCAGATAACATGAAACGTGCAAAAAATAAGAGCGCTGAATTTTAATGACAATAAAAATAAAGATTGTTGAAAATTATATATGTTAAAACCCATTTGAGTGAAATAAATATGACACTGGAAATCTGATTTGCAACTTTTTCTTCCAGGTCTGTGCAATGGAGTACTGAGCCCCTACTTATAACCTAAAGAAAATAACTACTAAAAACTACAATGTTCAAGTTCATATACACACTACTAATGTCATGTAGATGTGTGCAATCAAAATTTAAGAATAAAAACTAAGAGACATTTATTGTTAAGTCACTCAAATTATAAGTAATATTAGGTTGGTCACTAAAAAAATTTTAAAAAAAAATTAGTTGGTCAAAATTATTGTTAAATTTTCATAATTACTCTTATTGATGACCATTGGTGTACATAGGATGTCCACTAATTACTAAACGATGACAATTGGTTAAAATGCAATTTATCATTGGTTAGTGAAGAAAAATTTGTAAACTTAACAATATTTTGAATCAAGTAAAAATATTTTTTCTTTAGAATAACCCACCTAAGATTAAAGCAATTTTTCTTTTTTCTCTTATGTACCAAAAAAGTTTAAAGCAAAAAGCACCATACCACTATGGCATTCATAATATGGTTAAACTCCTTTCTTTGTCACTTGACGTTAAAAAAAANAAAAAAAAAAACCCCTTTCTTTTTCACTAAAGGTTTTCCACATAAACATTGAAAAGGAAAAATAAAAAGATAATTATTGTTAACTTACACAAATCAGAAATAGATTTAGTTGGGTTAGTTAGAAAAGAAATGATTTTCAGGTGGACGACAATTATTGTTAAGTTTTCAAATTTCTCGATTGTTGACCAATGGTGATCTGATACTGTCATCATTGAGGACAATTTTAAAAAATTTAACAACAATTGTAACCTAGCTACAAATATTTTATTTTTGAATGATCTACCTGAAATTATTTATGCTTTAAGTAATTAAAGAATAATTGTTTCAAAGAATAATATAACTTCTAAAAAAAATTATTACATAATTTATATATGAATTACCTGTATCAAAACTAATAAATATACCTTATGTGAAATACATTACCAAAGAATATTTAACGGTCTTAAACCCAAGTAAAAAGTCCAAATTTTTTTTTACTGCTGAACAAAGAGCCCATTGGGCCACAATTAAGATTTGACAAAAAATTAGAAGCACCAATGTAGGGTATTTGTTAATTTTTTGTGTGCACTTGTTCACTAGATATTGACCTAATTAGCGAGGTCGGTGGTCGAACGCCGCTTACAATAAAATAGATGACATTGAACTAAGATTTTCTATATCGTTAACTACACTCTGAAGCTTGGGTACGAGTTAGAGAGAGAGAGAGAGAGAGAGAGGATCTGTGGTTATGGTTCCTTCTTATAATAGTCACTTTATATTGTTTCCATCAGTTAAAGGCGAGCTTAACTTAAGAAGGAAAGTTGTTGANCACCAATGTAGGGTATTTGTTAATTTTTTGTGTGCACTTGTTCACTAGATATTAACCTAATTAGCGAGGTCGGTGGACGAACGCCGCTTACAATAAAATAGATGACATTGAACTAAGATTTTCTATATCGTTAACTACACTCTGAAGCTTGGGTACGAGTTAGAGAGAGAGAGAGAGAGAGAGAGAGGATCTGTGGTCTATGGTTCCTTCTTATAATAGTCACTTTATATTGTTTCCATCAGTTAAAGGCGAGCTTAACTTAAGAAGGAAAGTTGTTGATGAAGAAATATGAATGAGTTAAGCTCGCCTTTAACTGATGGAGAGCAAGCTGTAAATTAAACAAGCTGTAAATTAACTAGTTAGAGCTATGGAGAGCAATAATCTAACAAAGACCACTAGGTTTTATAGCATGTAGGATTAGGAATGACCATTCCGTGATTTTTCTGCTGCCAAACATAAGAATGATCAGCGATCACTATTTTGTGTACAAAAGTGCTCCAAGTAATCTACCACTCATTTTCGCTTAAGCCAGCGGCAGTCCTTTACTCTGTTGCTACTCCAACAAAGAAATATAAATTAAGTTTCTAGATGATGAATAATAATACGATAATTTTACGGTACTTGAAAGACGTTATATGTCTTTGTAGAAACGAGGGAAGATGTGTAGAAACAAGAGAAGATGTCTCAAGGGGAAACCCAATGGTTGAGTTGTTGGTACTTCATAGAAGAGGTGCCAAGATCAAATCCTATTGGGTATGGGTGGGGTGAGATTTTAGAAGGGAATAAACTATGCCATATTGTGTAGCCTCCAATGGATGCCCAAAAAAAACACAAAAAAATAAACAAAAGATGTGGCTTTGACTGTAGAGCATTACTACTTTGACTATGTCCATGTAGCACACAAAAATTGGATGATAGATCTAGAAATAGGAGACACCGAAAAAACCTCCATAATAATAAATTTTCACGTAATGAAATACCATATTATAAAGTTCTATATATCATTATTCAAGTTCAGAAACTCAGTACTATCTCATCGGAAGAAAAATGAAAACGACATACAACCATTGAATAATCCCCTTAATGAAAGGAAAAACATGCTTCAAAACTTATACTGACCGTACTAACAAAAATAATGTAAAGAAAGAAAAACCTAATTACTTTTTGAAGCATATAACGCCTTCTTTGATGCATGCGAGCAATTTCCCAGTAAGTCCTTGGATGATGAAACCAACTTCCCAATTAACTTTCTTTATGGCTTCCATAACAGTTCTGGGTTTAGTACCTTTGTGATGGTCATGATGCTGATGGATGTGTTGGCGATAAGTAGGTTGGTACCGAGGAGAGGGCCCGTTGACTGGTGGAGAAGAACTTTGCTCTTGTGAGTGGTGGTGGTGGTGCTCCGGTGAGTGGCGGTTACGTGAATAGTCTGATCTTCTCCTTTCATGACGAGGAATAGAATCATGATCTCGATCCTTGTTTTTTCGTTTACGGCGAGAAGAATTATGCCCTAAATGCTGATTGTTATACGGATAGCCGTAAGCATCATTCGAATTATTATGAAGATAGTAATTATAAGGATTATAGAAGTCATATAAATAGTTTTGGGAAGTTTCCAAAGCATGAGATTGGTTAGGATTTTCATCTCTCTCAGGACCATAGGTGACCCATTCAATCGTGGCATGTTTCCCACCTTTCTTCAGCTTCTTCAAAACTAACTGTGGGTCTATTTTACCTTTAATACGAGCAAATGCCAGAGTCGGATCAACGATGTAAGTTAAATCTAGCAAAACAAAAGAAACTATGAAATTATATGATGATCAGGAATCAATTTGTTACATTAATGGCTATTGCAGCAAAGAAAAACAAATAATAGAATATAGCTTTATAAAAATAAGCATTATATGATAGAAACTATGAAATATAAGGGGAACTACTACACCTAGTGGTCTAGTGCATTTAGGTTTGCAATATTCCATGTCAGTTAGTATGTTTGTTGTCCAATTAAAAAATAAGCACTATATGCAATATTTCATGTCATTAGTTAGTATGTAACTGGATCTACCTAAATTTTAATTGGACCTCTATTGAACCCACCTACACTATTGCTGTGTGGCTAAGTTTTTCTACACCTCTAGGTATATCAAAAAATGGGAATTCAATTGTTGGCACTCAAAAAGTGGTTTTGGTATACGGCAGATTCTACCAAATGCTGTTTGTAAATCGCTGTACCACTAAAGTTATGCATTCCCTAGTAAAGTTATCATCAAGTACCTCTCTTACTTTTCTTCTATCGTAAATAGAAACTTATTATGCATGAGGTTCTGCCTTATGTCCAACATATAAGTTTCCAGTCTTATTAATAGCTTCAACGTGGAGAAAATAAAGACAATGAAAAGCAAAGCAGATGTAGAATTTATATTTGTTTCGTCATAAGTTCTACAAATTTTGATCTACAGTGCGAGAAACTCAAGTTAAAGTGCACACAGATGAATATATTTATAAACAAAATTAATAGTTGGAATATCAATTATCATTGAGGCTTAGTAACTTAAAAGGTATTGAAACTTATATCTAGCATAACAAAGGAAACTTGAAATTATATGAGAATTAGGAACGAATTTGTTACATCTATTGCTAATGCAGCAAAGAAAAAAAAAACAGAAAATAACTTAAAAGGAAAATATTATCAGTTAACATGTAAGGGAAACTACTAAAAGAGTGCATTTAATTTTGCAATATTTCTTGTCGGTTAACATGTCTGCTATCCAAAAATAATTTGCATAAATATTATTGTGAAACATCTTTGTAATTATCTAATGATTTAGATATAGAAAGTCCTAAAGAAACATCTTTGTAAACTATGTCTAAGGTAGGTACAGGTAATTTGTATCTACGACTCATATTGTACAATAAATCTCTGTTATATTGCAGAAAGTTTTTCATCCTAGGAGTAATCTTAAATACACATCCCATACTTACACAACTGGCTGTAAACAGTTAACAGATTGGGAATTCAGAGATTGCCACTGGCAGATTTTATCCAAAAAAATTAGAAACTTGAAAAAAAAAAAAAAGGATTGGATTGTGCCATACATATGAAGAGTATACAATAAAGATGTATTTGGTAAATCAGATAACGAGGTTTAATAACAAACTATTCTGAATAATTGATCATATTAGTTAATAATTTTGTGAAAGGTTCCTACAGAATGTTAGAAACACAGATTTAACCATGTGTGGTTCAAACTGTTGTGCCACTGAAGATAGAATATACTGGCATGTTTTGAATCATCATTCTCTCTTATGTCTAACATATGTGCTTAGAGTGATATCGGTAGCTCTGTCTTGAAGAGAATAAATACAGAAAGAAAAACAAAAAAGCAAAACATGTGTAAAATATATATTATTTTCTCATCATGAGTACTACAAATTGTGATCTATAGTACATGGAACATAAATTAAAGTGTAAAATGGTGAATATTGATGACAAAATTAATATTTCGATTTGAGGAGCTAAACCCAATTAGTTAATATCAACTTCATGATCCAGAAACGGCTTTACATAATGGTATAGAATCTAGATCTTTGTATTTCTTTTCACCAACATATCTCTAATTTATCATGAAATAGCTTTATTACCATCCTTTGCGGAAAAATCTACCCATAATTTTAAAATCCTAGGCAGTATTTTATATCCATGTTGGTAATTTCACAGCAACAGCAAAATACATCACGTTTTCCAAACAAAATAAAAAATCCATGAGGCCCTACAAGGTATTGCAAGAAGATCTAAAGAACAATGGAATAGCTCTCAACGAGAAAAGAGAGAGGAAAAAGAAGTTATCAATCTTCTTCAAAAGCTAGAAAGAATTTTAAGTTAATAAGAGATTAAATACCTTCAAAACTACTCAAAATTTTTGTTAAAGACTTTTCCCATCCAGGTGTAATTTCAATTCGAAGAACACATTCCTGTGAGAAAGGAAAGAACATACTTCAAATCAAGCAATCAAGTAAATTCAAATATGTAACGGTAGCAGATTTAAAGAAGAAAATAAAATAATAATCATTAACTCATAAAAGAAGAGTGACAAAGTTAGAATTAAAACCAGGTAGCTGGTTTTCTTGTCTGAAGACTCAGAAGCCATGCTTGGCGCCACCAAGGGGTTTGCTGCACTGAAAAGTGTGGAATGGAGTGGCGGAGGCTTTGTCTGAAATTTAGGGTTTTAAGGGAAGAAAAGGTGGGCTTGGGTTATAAGCTTAGGGCTTGATATAAATTTTAACAAATAAATAAAAAGAGGAGTGAAAAGAAAAAGAAAAATTGTCCAACGGTCAAAAATAATTTGACCAGGTTGAATCTTTTTTTATTTTCCCAAAGCTTTGGTTTTTAAGGCTTTAGTTTAGCCTTCTAGCGTGAAGATTTTGGGTGAGACAGACACAATTTTTTATATATATATATATGATAGACAGACAGAACTTTGCAGGGAGAAAAATGGTGTTTTTTTTTTTTTTAGCCATCAAACGTGGCTCAGTTGGTTAATTGAGTTTTATGTGAGATGACTCCTGAAGTCATGTCAAGTGTTGAAATCTCGCTGGAAATAATAGTGGTCAGGACATCCCAAAGTCTGAGCAGGATTAATCTCACACCAAATACGTGAGGACCACCTCATGGAAAATAAAAAATAAAAAAATTAAATGTTTTTGGGTACAGTAGTATTGGAGAGATTTAGATGTACTTGAGATTTGAGATTATGAGAGATTTGTGAGTATAATTATATTTTTTGGTTTCATAGTGAAATATTTTCCATTAATTCACCCTTGGACATAAATAGTTTTCAACCACATAATTAGACTTTTGTGCTTTTGTGTGTTTGAGTTTTCCTATTGTGCTATTTTTTTCTCAACAATAAGGAAGAATGATTGATAGAAGCTACTAATCACTGCCTTTGATTTTTTATTTTTTTGCTTTGTTCAACAAATGAGGAAGTTCAATTTTATGAAAAATTCAAACTTAAAAAATTAAGAAAGCGGGAGAAAAGACGGACCAATTAGGGAAAACTTGTGCTTGAATTATGGGCAAGAAATTAATCCGTACTGCCATAAGAAAGTAAGTTGATCTTAGCCGTTGAAGGAAGCATTTTAATCATAGCCTTTGATTTTCCCCCTAGTCTAATGTATAAGGAGAATAAGTTTCATTTAAGCCTCTAGGTGAACAACACTTCATAATAATTATAAGTTTTGCCTACACTAATTAAGTCTTATAGATTCCATCCATGATGTTGATAGGGAGAATTTGTCACGTGGGCTTGCAAGTGTGTGTGGCATAACATACTTGAACTAGCACCGACTTGATCCAAAAACTTATCTTTTTGAGTCTTGGGCTTTTATGAGTATTATATACCACACTCATATATGGTCCATGGATACCATTTCACACCCCAGGAATACTTGAGGAGACCCATTCGAACTCTTATTCCATGGAGGGCTATTCCCGCTCCTTCTGCCACACCATAAGAACATGAAGCCACTTTTCACCCAAGTCGAACATGGGTCTTTGATACCAGTTGACAGGGAGAATTCGTCATACGAGACATGGAACCGTGTGTAGCATAGCACATTTGGATAAGCACCAATTTGACTCAAAAGCTTAATGTCATNCTTTGATTTTCCCCCTGGTCTAATGTATAAGGAGAATAAGTTTCATTTAAGCCTCTAGGTGAACAACACTTCATAATAATTATAAGTTTTGTCTACACTAATTAAGTCTTATAGATTCCATCCATGATGTTGATAGGGAGAATTTGTCACGTGGGCCTGCAAGTGTGTATGGCATAACATACTTGAACTAACACCGACTTGATCCAAAAACTTATCCTTTTGAGTCTTGGGCTTTTATGAGTATTATATACCACACTCATATACGGTCTATGGATACCATTCCACACCCCAGGAATACTTGAGGAGGCCCATTCGAACTCTTATTCCATGGAGGGCTATTCCCGCTCCTTCTGCCACACCATAAGAACATGAAGCCACTTTTCACCCAAGTCGAACATGGGTCTTTGATACCAGTTGACAGGGAGAATTCATCATACGAGGCATGGAACCATGTGTAGCATAGCACATTTGGATAAGCACCAATTTGACTCAAAAGCTTAATGTCATGAGTGTTAGCCCCACAAGTCTCTAGCTAGTCCTGTTTTGATGATAACAAAATGTTTTGTTAATTCTAATATGTGTTATTTTTCTCTAAGTTCTTATTTAGAACAGATTTGAAAAGAAGCCTTGAAGAACTTGTTCTTGTCTCTGTGATCAAGCTCCACTTGATAATGAGAGTTTCAAATATTACTGATAGGGACAAACTTGTTGAAGACACCGGCCAAATTTAGCCTTTTTACTATCTAACTAAGAGTTATGTTAGTTGAGATTGGAAAGTTCCTAGTTGAAGTGACTTGTGTAAGGTCCTTGTTTTAAGGAAAAGTTTATCAACTTCTCTTACACAAAGTAAGACTTTTTGGAACAAAAGGACAAAAGCTTTTTGATTGATTGACATGGTGTTAGCCGATAGGTGGCTCTTCTTTTGCCTCCCTTTTTGTCTTTCACGTGCACAAGAAAGAAGATAAAGCAAGGGACTTTCAAGGCTTCAGTTATGCATGAAGAGAAGTGAGAAGAAAATATTCTAGAGAGAGAAGGAAGCCATTGTTGAGAGTTTTAATTCTTTTCTTCCTCTCGGTTATCTCCTCATGCTTCAAAAACTTCATTGTATCATATCTACTCTGTAAGAGAGTTTCTTCTTAGGGACTGCACCAAAACACTTAGGTTTTGTATATGGATTTCTATGGGAGAAATCTATGAGAGTGATCTCTAGTGAGTTAGAGAGAGAAAGAGAGTTCATGGTTAGCTTGAAAAACAAAAATCATGGTTGTGAAGCTTGAAGAAGCTTGGAAAAATAAACTTGTTATGAAGCTTGAAGAAACTTGAAAAAATAAACTTGAAGAATAGTGGAACTCTATGATATGGGAAAAGTGGATGTAGGCATGTTAGCCCAAACCACTATAAATACTCTTGCAGATTTTCTTTCTCTTTATCTTTAAGTTTTTGGATTAATCTTTGTTATGCTCCAAATGGTTTATTAAGTTATCTCGTTTTATTAAAATCTATTATTTGTCAAAGAACTAGTTCTTGAACAAATTTGCTATTTGAATTTGTTTTACCAGCAATTTTTTAATAATTCTTATTCATCCCCCCTCTAGGAATATACTCTGCAACTCTCAATGAGTCTTTGGCCAATTCGAGTATTATATACCACACTTTTTCATCTTTTTTACCCACAATGTAAGACTTCTCTACTCCACATTATTTAACACCCACACTACTATGTGCATTCCTAACAGATGGTCTTCATTGATCATGTGCATCTTCCTTATCAGAAATTTTTTACTCTAATTCAAGTAATAAAGATTTCGTTCAATTTTATTAGGCAGGAAATTTTGTCCAAATGTTGCATAATCCTATTTGGATCATCTTCTTAATTAAACCGATAACACTTTAAGTGAAGCACAAATTCAAAAGTCAGTATTTCATTTGATGCATTTGGACCTTTTCTTTTATATTATTTCATAGAAGCAATTTAGTGATAAATAGAGAATTCTCTTAAAGGTTTTTTCTTTTTTTTTTTTTCTCTTGATTAAACTCTTAAAAGTGAAGCACCACTCCTCAGCAAGAAACCAAGTCAAGTGAAGGACAATTCCTCAATATAGGGTTTATTTTATAAGAGAGATTGTGTTGGTTTCTTTCATTCCGTTTGTTTTTGCCTCTACTTTCATCCCACTGGATATCTCTAACCCTGTGGTTCCTTAATAGTTATAAACAATCGCATCTGTCCTTAATTTAAATTAGTTCTCAGTTTAAAACTCTCTCTTATTTACAAATATGCTTTCATCCTTAGGAGGAGAAAAAGAAAATTCAAAAGTAATTACATGGTGTGGCATGAAAGGATGAAATGGCAATGGGGGCGTTATATATGAATGCTTAATCATACAAATTTACATAAGTGTAACGCTTCATTAGTCATCCTAAGGCTGGTAAGCTTGAATGCCTGTTCAATGTGAGTATTGCAGGTTCTCTCCAAAACCAAAGCTGCTCATCACATTATACACGCATCTATGCTTACACTGCATGTCACCTAGCGAAAAAATAAAAAAGCCCACATATTTCATACAGTTTCAGGAATCGTTTCCTTTGTTTTCTTTTTTGGCCTTTTCTGTTTTTTCTTTTCGCAGGATTACAGTTTCAGGAATCAATTCACAAAGAGACTATGCCAGTGACGCTGTTTTGTAACTGCTAAGCAAAGTGTATGTGCTATCTGTTTTTGTGTTTGCTAAATGCTGCTCAAGTATCGCAGTAATTGCAAACGTTTCACAGAGAGACTATGCCACTGATGCTGTTTTGTAACTGCTAAGCAAAGTGCATGCGCTATATGTTTTTGTGTTTGCTAAATGCTGCTCAAGTATTGCAGTAATTGCAAACGTTTCACATAGAGACTATGCCAGTGATGCTTTTTTGTAACTGATAAGCAAAGTGCATGTGCTATCTGTTTTTGTGTTTGCTAAATGCTGCTCAAGTATCGCAGTAATTGCAAACATTTCACAGAGAGACTATGCCAGTGATGCCGTTTTTTAACTGCTAAGCAAAGTGCATGCGCTATATGTTTTTGTGTTTGCTAAATGCTGCTCAAGTATTGCAGTAATTGCAAACGTTTCACATAGAGACTATGCCAGTGATGCTGTTTTATAACTGCTAAGCAAAGTGCATGTGCTATCTGTTTTTGCGTTTGCTAAATGCTGCTCAAGTATCGCAGTAACTGCAAACGTTTCACAGAGAGACTATGCCACTGACGCTGTTTTGTAACTGATAAGCAAAGTGCATGCGCTATCTGTTTTTGTGTTTGCTAAATGCTGCTCAAGTATTGCAGTAATTGCAAACGTTTCACATAGAGACTATGACAGTGATGCTGTTTTGTAACTGATAAGCAAAGTGCATGGGCTATCTGTTTTTGTGTTTGCTAAATGCTGCTCAGTATCGCAGTAATTGCAAACGTTTCACAGAGAGACTATGCCAGTGATGCTGTTTTGTAACTGCTAAGCGAAGTGCATGCGCTATCTGTTTTTGTGTTTACTAAATGCTGCTCAAGTATTGCAGTAATTGCAAACGTTTCACATAGAGACTATGCCAGTGATGCTGTTTTGTAACTGCTAAGCAAAGTGTATGCGGTATTTGTTTTTGTGTTTGCTAAATGCTGCTCAAGTATCATAGTAATTGCAAACTTTTCTCTGCCTCTGCTTCTCGTGTTCACTCTTGTCGACTTCTCCCTTCTGGACTCTCCATTTATTGTGTGTCCCCTCCCACTATCGCAAAATATACTTAGGTATATATAAAATAGGTTTAAATGTATTGTAGCTTCTTATAGTTTAGACAAATTTTGAATCATATTCTTATAAATTTTTTTTTTTTTTTTTATTTGAGGTTCTTATAGTTTGAATTTTTCTTTTAATTGAGTCTTTGCTATCACCCCTGATTATACTTCTATTAGTTTAATACTAACATAATAAATTAAAGAAGTTATTGTAGTGTCAAAGTAGCACAAAAATTTTCATCTCATCAAATTTTGGCTCAAAAAAGTGCATAAAATAGTTGATAAGGTAACAATTTTTGTGTCATTTTAGAGTCATGTCAATTTTTTTTTATTGCCACATAAATAAGTTGTTTGTCATGTCAGCACTAAATTGATGGATTTATAACTATAGATGACGGCAGGGACCCAATTAAAAAAATTTCAAATTATACGGACCCAAAAAGAGGAAAAAAGAAACTATAAGAAGCTGATTCAAAATTCGTCCAAAATATAAAGACCTACAGTATATTTAAACCTGTAAAATAATATTCACATAGACACAAAAAAATTGAATCCTACTTGCGAGTCCTACAGGTTGTATTTAATGTCGCATTATTCATGTCATAACTAATATGTTTTTGAAGATTTTATCAATAGTGAATTAGTTAACTGGGGTAACTAGGTTTGATTGCTATGATTTCATTCACTAATTGCTTGCCGAAACTCCAAGGAGCAGAAGGCAAGTGACATTTTTTTTTGAAACGCTATTATTAATCCATAATTCCATATATCAATATTCCCAAAATTCATGTATTATTATTCAAATACTTTTATTAAGTTTATCTCACTATAAGAAAATTAAAATTTAGACATGGATTAAAAATTAGTACCTAATTTTATCAAATTAGATACCAAAGAAAATTCTTGTTTATATATATATATATATATATATATATTAGAGGTGAAGATCTATGTGTGGCCGATCCATCTCCACATATTTAAAAACTATTCATTTTAGCATATAATTAATTTGTTTTGGAAATTAATAGTTATTTAGCACTAAACCAGGCCTTATATAAGTGTCAGAGACAAACACGTGTCAATAAGATGTAGCTAACGTCTAATGAAACCGCATACTGTCCCCTGATTCTTCTATTTATTTCTCACTCTCTTCTTTCCCATTCGATGCTCTATAAGTTATTTGCGCTGATCCTTCATTGCTCCTCCTTGTCCATTCACTCTCTTCCTTGATACGTTGCTAGCTAGGGTTCTCTCTCTTGTGCTACTTTTTTCTATGTTGTCTCTCATCAAATCCCTCCAAAAATTTTTAGTTTATGCCATGGAAGCTCCCTCCTAGCTATTAGATCTACTAAGACTCCACTAAAGTCTCACTGATCTGCCGTGTGAACCAAAAAATAGAAGCCAAAATCGTTGATCTCATTCTATTTAATTTTACTATTCAAGATTTTGGAGTTTCTGAGCAAGGAAAATTTTTAGAGAAAGGGGATAAAAGAATCCTCAGACTCTTTCTTGGCTGCTCAATTATCTATGCAACTCTACAGGTAAAGCCTTTGATATCTTCTTGTGGTTAAACTAATCTATTTTTCAAATTTCAATTTTTGTGCTTGTGTTGATTTCAGGTGCCAAAGAAATGCCTATCACTTCCCTTTTTCCTTGTTGAAATTCATCTTCTAGCATCAATTGTTTGGATTTTCTTCTCAGTGGATCAAAGAAGCACAACTCTAGCATCTCTCTGGAGGCTTTTCTCACTTGGTTGATGTCTACAGGTGTGTTTTTTTTTTTTTTAATGAGAATGTTTAAGCTTTAGATAATTGCTCTTAATCATTCCTGCTTTATATTCATGCTAGCTAGCATCATTACAATAAAAAATAATCATCTTTTAAAAAGCATAAATATTATTGGTCTGATCTTCCATAAGGCTGAAATCGAGTTTAATTCACCATTTTTCTGATGGCAAAGAAAGTTAATCTTCTTTTCAATTAAACAAAGAATAGGAGTTTGCTCGAATAAGCTCTGCTTCTTTGCGTATGGCCTAATTAACTATCTTGCAGGTTTTGGATAAGTAATGGAAAAAAGTCTCCTTTTTTAACAAAAAAATAAAAAATAAAAAACTTTCCCATTTGAATAAATTACAGACACCCTTTAGATTTCTAAAATAACACTCAGCTCCACATTTGTTAAGAAATTACACTACACTCAGTTGACCACCCTTACAAACAGTCAATCTAACATATGCTAATGGAATATTCTTTACAACCATGGTTAACAAAATAATATATCCCTTATTGTAAAACTGAATTGTTTCATAAAAATAAAAGTTAATGACGTGTTTCCAAGTGAAATAAGGTGCTGCCATAGCCATATAAATATTGAAGCTCTCGTGAGCAAATCTCCATATATAGCAGCAAGTCAACATGGTTTTTCATATGCCTCTTGATTTTTCATTTCTAATGACATTTTCACTGAAACTAATTTTCTCTAACGTACCAATGACCCAAAACAAGGGTCTTTAGGCTGGCTAAGTCATTTTAAAAGCTGGCTTCATAATTGTGTACACATCATTGTTTGTTTTTTTACATTATGATCTTTGGGTAAGTTCTTTCGGCCCTTATTTGAGTGATTTTTACTTATTTAAATAGAAAGAACAATCACAAACTAAAATAATTGTCTTTGGCATTTTCTGTTGGCAAGGCAGCCCCAGTTGACTGGCCACCATTGCCACGTTTAGCTACACAAGCTGCAAATGGGAGAAGAAGGGTTTAGCCTCTATAAGAAATTAACTACGAGATCTGGCTATAAAAAGCCTCCCAAGAAGAGTGAAAAACATTCTAACAGAGATACACAACAAACAAGACAACCTGCGGGAGTCTTATCCTAAGGTACAGCACCAACACTCACTTTCCCATTTTATCCTTCTTTCGGTACTCACATCCACCACACACAAAACACCTAGCAACAGATATACAGTATAGTAGTGAAAAAAACTAGAGAATTAGAGATTCCTTAGTAGTTATTTTGAGAAGAGGGAGATGGCGCTACTGGTGGCAGTGGTCCCACCCTCATTCCAAAATCTCCAATTTCTAGAGAGAGGAGCAGAATCTAGAGAAGTTTCAAAGGGGTAGACAGAGAGTTAAAACCGGAGAAAAAATAAGCCAAGGTGAGAGGCAACGGAGGGGTGGCGGCTCCACCCCATCCCCATTCATACCTAATTTTTAGAAAGAGAAACAGGAACTAGAGAGAGAATCAGATAAATAGAAGAACTAGAAGGGATTCTACCCGTGAGATACTAGATCGGAGAGATGGAGGAAAGGTTAGCTAAGCTTGGCTTTGTTCTAGGTTTGGGGACGAAAGGGGAGAGGGTGAGAATCCCACATTCGGTGTCTTGCTGCACTTTTGCCTTTTTTCATTCTCGGTGGTGAGAGATTCTTTCCCTTCTGTTTTTCACGATTTTTGTTTCCTTTTCTTTATTTATGCTTCTTTATTTTGTTGGACAGATTGTTATTTGAACATGATTTCATTTTCCTTTATTTTGCGTTAGTCTGGGCCTATTTATCCAATCGGCTTCAAGTTTTTTATTTTCATTATTTTGTTGTTTTAGATTATATATTGGACCGGGCCTTTTGATAAAATTGTTTTCTTTTATTCAGTTTGAGCCACTTTGTTTCGGGCTCATTAATATTAACCCAAGTAAATTCATGGGCCTCTTAAAGTTCTTGAGCCTTTACTTCTTTTATTTATTTCTTTGTTTTCATATTCACTTTATTGGAATGGACCCTTTTAGTGGAGTTATTTTTATGTGTTTAGTATAGGTTTTTTTGTTTCAGACCTATTAATTGACCTATAGTTTTGTTCTATTAGAGTCTTTGGGCCCTTTTTGTTTTTTTGGATATATGTCCTTGGATTAGTTTGGGTCATTATGTATGAATTTGACTTGATTTATTTGGCAAATTTATGAAAATAATATCATTTAATAAAGTAAATACGATTTTAGGCTAATTTTGAAACTATTTATTAAAATATATCACTTTTTTTTTCTAATACATGTTAATACATTTTTATAAAAAAAAAACGCTAAAACATTACAACGTTTTAAACAAAAAAGACTAAAATATAAAATGCATTTTCTTTAAAAAAAAAGCTAAAATGTTTTGTAAAAAATGATGAAATGTGAAAAGGTCTAACAGGTAACTTTTTGGGGTGAAATAAAACGCCGAAACATTTTACCTAGAAAACGTGAATTTATTTCGGCGTTTTCTAAGGGAAAACATGGTGTTTTATTTCGTCCCAAAAAGTTACCTGTCGTCGACACAGAGTTAGTGTCTTAATCTTGACGGAGATACGTTACGAGGGTAACAAGTGGATGCAAAACTACATCGGACAATCTATTGAATTCAATAACATGATCACAACTTGGTGTAATGGCTTCACTGGAGGTAGTTGAGTGTTTTGAAAAGATTATGTCACACTCGTATATATTCACAATCATTATTATTTTAATATAGGCTTAGTTTTTAATGTTCGACTGGATCCCGAATGACATTAAATAAATTGGTCACATTATGTAAATAAATGATTATTGTAATATATTAAATGTCTAATTTTACTAAATATAAATTAACTTTTTATATATGAGGTAATGCCAAAATTACAACTATATTGACAATTAACAAAAATTTACTAAAAAAATGTATGATCCGGGTTCGTATCTTGTTGATCTAGAACTATTGTATCTACTATCTCCAGATCAACGAAATCAAAAAACTGCAACATTTGACCATCCTAGTCTGTCGGATACGAACGAGCAGGTGCCATCCGAGTCATGTATGGGTCAAGTGCATAGAAATCTCCAATAGGTGCAATCGATATGTCAATTGTGAAACCCAAATCTAACTGCACACTATCAGTTGATAGAGGTACTCTGACATTAGTGTCAAATACGTTACATGGGGGAGAACTTAGTCTCTCTATGTAACCATAACCTATCATGTCCATAGTATACTGTGGCTGCGCGAAACGCGACTGCAAATGGACACATGGCGCAGAGGTGGAAGCATCAGCCCAACTCCTTGAACTATGTGAGGACCCCAAACGCTAACTGGACGACCCTGATCGTGATGACAACGTGGAGGTCCAAGGGTCGACAGGATGAACAGGAGGCCGTGGTGCTTCCCACTGTCCCTGCTGGCCGACAAACTCGGGGGGATAAGGCCTCACTGCACGAACACTTGCGACATCGATGACTGCAATTGACGTTGAAATGCAGCCTACTGCTCCTGAGTCTATGACTGCAGCTGCTGTTGCAATGCAGCATACTGCTCTTGGGTCAGCTGCGCATGTGAATATGGATCGTGGACTGTTAGGGGCTGTTGATACCTTGGACCTTACTGCCGAAATGAAGGAGGTTGCTAGGGTGGAGGTATGTCATAGGGGCTGCTGATTCCCTGGACCTTACTACTGAAATGAAGGAGGTTGCTAGGGTGGAGGTATGTCATCCTGTAAAAAATATATAATTTGAAGTTAAATAAAATGTACAATACTTTAAATGAGATCAAATTTGATACATTACACTAACCTAATCACCATGTGCGACGCTATATGAACTAATCCATCTCCAAGTTATCCGAAGATATCACGACATATAGTTTGGTGCAACGCCCAAACCCAGTGCTGGCATAACTAATTTCTCTCACTGCTCATCCCACTGCAGATAGTATGCATAATGGATGATCCTTCAATATGTATCTCACTTCCCCCAGATGGTATATCTTTTTAACTCATCGTCGTACTTTGGACGATTAGCCGAAATGACCTGCAGCCCACTGAACTGACGAATTACTTGATCGGAGTAATGTCTCTTATCACATTAAATGAATAGAAGGGCACCCTAGCAGTCAAGATCTAAACTCTAGCAGTACAAAACGGTGGCTACTGGAAGTTCTGATATGGCTGTCACACGACCTGTACAATAAAAAAAAAAAATTAATTACACATTTTAAGCATACACATTTTAATTACAAATCTTTAGAATTCACTCACCTTGTGACTGCCAAGACAATTAAAAGCCCGACGAAAGCCCACATGGTTCATGGTGAACCCGATGTGATCATGACGTACTGGACGTCTCTACCTAATACATAATTTAAACTTATAATTAGATCTAATAGCATATAACTATGTATTTTAAAAAATTAATATTAAGTAGACTAACTTACATGCAACTGGAATGGGAAAGGGCTCAGGAACAACTGAGAGGGACAGAGACAACGTAGGAAATCTCTTATACGCCCATGCCTGTAGGAGGAATATGCACTCTTCTAATTCTATGCTCCGTTCGAGAGTAAAGTTGCACAAGCTNCTAGCAGTCAAGATCTAAACTCTAGCAGTACAAAACGGTGGCTACTGGAAGTTCTGATATGGCTGCCTCACGACCTGTACAATAAAAAAAAATTAATTACACATTTTAAGCATACACATTTTAATTACAAATCTTTAGAATTCACTCACCTTGTGACTGCCAAGATAATTAAAAGCCCGACGAAAGCCCACATGGTTCATGGTGAACCCGATGTGATCATGACGTACTGGACGTCTCTACCTAATACATAATTTAAACTTATAATTAGATCTAATAGCATATAACTATGTATTTTAAAAAATTAATATTAAGTAGACTAACTTACATGCAACTGGAATGGGAAAGGGCTCAGGAACAACTGAGAGGGACAGAGACAACGTAGGAAATCTCTTATACGCCCATGCCTGTAGGAGGAATATGCACTCTTCTAATTCTATGCTCCGTTCGAGAGTAAAGTTGCACAAGCTCCAGTATAGGTGAGCAAGTACAGTCGAACCACAGTTGAGTGTGCCAATAATGTCCCAGTTCTCCAAGAGCTCCAGGTACATGAGATGCACAATGTTTCTAGTAGTATATGAGATCAGCCACGAGTCTATCAACAGGAGAATGTATGCCCTCGCATAACACTCTAATACATGTGGCTCTGCATCCTGTGAACAGACACCAAATGTCTCTTAAAACCAAGACAGCCAAACCCAAGAACCTGAAATGACATTCTCGACTGGCACCACACCTAATAGACGAACAATTTCATCGTGCCACAACGGATAAAAGCTCCTCCCACCAACAACAATACCATAAACACTAAGCCCTAACAAGATCTCCACATCTTGCAGGGTCACGGTACACTCTCCGAAAGACATATGGAACGTGTGTGTCTCTGGGCGCCACCGCTCCACCAATGCAGATATGAACTAGACGTCTAAATGCATAGGTCTCACACAGTAAACTGCACCAAACATTGCCCTCTGCAGATATGAGAACAATCTCTCATCTGGGAGGAGATATTGTGAGTACGAGGGCGAACTAATCTCGATCTCTAACATAAACCAAAATAACATTTATTAAACTAATAAATGAACTAAAATAACATTTGTTCAATAAATGACCGAGATTGGTTCGCCCTTGTACTCATAAGATCTTCCCTCATATGAAAGATTGATCCCGTATTTGCAGAGGGCAAGATTTTGTGCAGTTTATTGTGTGAAGCCTTTGTAGTTAGACATCTAGTTCATATCTGCATTAATGGAGTGTTGGCACACAGGTCTACACACGTTCTATATGCCTTTCGAAGAGTGCACCATGACCTTGCAAGACATGGAGATCTTGTTAGGGCTTAGTGTTGATGATATTGTTGTTGGTGGGAGGAGCTTTCATCCGTTGTGGCACGATGAGATTGTTTGTCTATTAGGTGTGGTGCCAGCCGAGAATGTCATTTCAGGTTCCTGGTTTCGGCTGTCTTGGTTAATGGAGACATTTGATGTCTATCAACAAGATGCAGAGCCACATGTATTGGAGTGTTATGCAAGGGTATAAATTCTCTTATTGATAGGCTCGTGGTTGATCCCAGATACTATTGGGAACTTTGTGCATCTCATGTGCCTAGAGCTCTTGGAGGACAGAGATATTGCTGGCACACTTAACTGTGGTTTGGTTGTACCTCTTCACCTATACAGGAGCTTGTGCAACTTTACTCTCGAGCAGAGCATAAAGTTAGGAGGTTGCATATTCCTCCTACAGGCATATGCGTATGAGAGATTTCCTACGTTGTCTCCGTCCCTCCTAGCTGTCCTTAAGCCTTTTAACGTTTTAGTTGCGTGCAGATTAGTCTATTTAATATTATTTTTTTTAAATACATAATTATATGCTATTAGATCTAATTATAAATTTAAAATATATATTAGGTGGAGACGTCCACTCGTTATGACCACATCGGGTTCACTAGAAACCATGTGGGCATTCGTCGAACTTTTGATCGTCTTGGCGATCATTAGGTGATTGAATTCTAATGATTTGTAATTAAAATGTGTATGCCTAAAATGTGTAATTAATTTTTTTTCACTGTACATGTTGTGTGACAGACATATTGGAACTTCTAGTTGTCACCGTTTTGTACAGCTGGAGTTTAGATCTGGACTGCTAGGGTGCCCATCTCTTCATTTAATGTGATAGATAGACATTACCCTAATTGAGTAATTTGTCAGTTCGGTGGGCTGCAGGTCATTTCGGCTAATCCTCCAAAGTATGACGATGAGTTAGAGAGATGTACCATCCGAGGGAAGCAAGATACGGATTGAATGATCATCCATTACGCATACTACCTGTAGTGGGATGAGCAGCGAGAGAAATCAGTTATGCCGGCACCGGGCTTGGGCGTTGCACCTAACTATATGTCATAGTATCTTCAGATAACTTGGAGATGAATTAGTTCATATAGCGCCACACGTGGTGATTAGGTTAGTGTAATGTGTCAGATTTGATCTTATATAAAGTATTGTACATTTTATTTAACTTCAAATTATATGTTATGTATAGGATGACATATATACCTTCACCCCAATAGCCTCTTTCATTTTAGCAGCAGGGTCTAGGGTATCAGCAGCTCCCGACATTCCAAGGTCTATATTCACGTGCGCAGTTGACACAAGAGCAGTAGGTTGTATTGCAGCAGCAATTGCAATCATTGACCTAGGAGCAGTGGGCTGTATTTTAGCACCAGTTGTAGTCATTGATGTCACAGGTGTTCGTGTAGTGGGGCCTTATCCTCCTGAGTTTGCCAGCCAGCAGAGACAGTGGGAGGTACTGTGGCCTCCTGTTCATCCTATTGACCATTCGACCTCCACGTCGTCATCACGATCAGGGTCGTCTAGTTGGCGTTTGGGATCCTCACATAGTTTGAGGAGCAAGGCTGATGCTTTCACCACTGTGCCACGTGTCTACCTGCAGTCACGCTTCACACAACCATAGTATATTATGGACATGATGGGCCATGTTTACATGGGGGGACTAGGTTCTCCCCCATGTAATGTATTTGGCACTAATGTCGGAGTACTCCCATCAGCTGATAGTGTGCAATTGGATTTGGGTCTCACAATTGGCCCATCCACTGTACTTGTTGGGGATTTCTATGTACTTGGCCCATACATAACTCCGATAACACCTGCTCGTTCGTATCCAACAGACTAGGATGCTCAGAGGTTGCAATTTTCTGATTTCGTTGATCCAGAAATGGTAAATACAACATTCTAGATCAGCAGGATATGTACCAGGATCATACATTTTTTTAGTATATTTTTGTTGATTGTTATATATAGTTATAATTTTGACATTACCTCATATATGAAAAGTTAATTTATATTTAGTAAAATTAGACATTTAATATATTGCAATAATCATTTATTTATATCATGTGACCAATTTATTTAATGTCATTCGGGATCCAGTTGAACATTCAAAACTAAGTTTATATTAAAATGATAATGATTGTGAATATGTACGAGTGTGACGTCATCTTTCCAAAACACCCAACTATCTCTAGTGAAGCCATTACACTGGGTTGTGATCATGTTATTGAATCTAATAGATTTTCCAATGCGGTTTTGCATCCAGTCTTTATCCTCGTAACACGTCTCTGTCAAGATTAAGACACTAACTCTGCGTCGACCACAGGTAACTTTTTAGGGCAAAATAAAATGTTGTGTTTTCCCCTAGAGAACGCCGAAACGTTTCAGCATTTTATTTTGTCCCAAAAAGTTATTTGTCAGACCTTTTAACATTTCAGCATTTTTTACAAAACATTTTGGCGTTTGTTTTTAAAGAAAACATGTTTTATATTTTGGCATTTTTTGTTTAAAACGCTGTAATGTTTTAGTGTTTTTTGATAAAAACGCATAAGTGTGTATTAGGCAAAAAAAGTGACTCATTTTAGTAAATAGTTTCAAAACTAACATAAAATTGTATTTACTTTATTAAATGGCATTATTTCCGTAAATTTGCCGATTTATTTATCTATTTCATAGTTTTTATTTAATTAATTTGTTCCTTTATTATTATTATTATTATTATTATTTCTTAATAGCACTAATTTACTTTATTCTATTTACTTTACATATTTTATGCCATTTTATATTGTACTTAGTCATTTTTGCAAATAAAATCAAAGCTACAACAATGGACTAAGTTAGGAAATAATTGTGATAACAATTTTTTCCTAACATTTTTATGGTGAGTGGAAATTTCTTGGTTATGCTAGAAGCGTTGACATGGCTAGTGAAATCTCCAATATCGTTTTTATTTTTAAATTTTAATTACTACTTCTTTTTTCATTTATCATTTATTTGTTACATTTTATTTTATCATTTTATCATTATTTTTACTTAATGCTAGAATAAGATTATTGACAAGGGAATAATCAAAATTAGCCATAATTATGGTGATGTTTTGACATTCCGGAAGTAAAAGGAATTAATCTCTAGTTTTGCTAGAAACGTAGGCGGGGGCTTGAGATTGATCCTTGATAAAAAAAATTTCTATGCATAAGTACTGTAAGCATTAAATCTATAACTTAGTGTTCCATTTTGATCAAAAGTACTAATGAGGGAATAATCATGGATAGTTGTGATGACAATGACTGTTTGACATTCTAGAGGTGAGGAGCGTCGCTTTAATATTTCCACAAGCATTGGTAGACTTAAAGGAAGACCTCCAATAAAAAATCTTTTTACCACAAGACCATTAATTTATTTCTTAAACTACTTATTTTAACATGCATAACATATTTCACACATTTTCAAATCATCGCTTAGTTAATAAAATGTTAAAAATTACCTATGACATAATAGATTGGGAGAGGATTATAATAATAATTGTTATCTCTGCCCAATAGTCTAGAGGCGTTTCTTTAGGGTTTGCTAGAAGTGTTGACGAGGCCTAATAAAGTACTAATATATTTTAGAAATATAATGTAAGGGCAATTTAACTCACTTAGGAAGACAATAAATGATTAAATAGGTAATCGTTCTAAGAGCGGGCGTTATAGGGTGTTAATACATTCCCTACACTTAATCAACCCCAGGATCTAAACTCTGAATGTAGACAATTAATTTAGTTGTCCAATTGCATCATTCCATTTGTTAAAAATGGAATAATACAATTGGTTGTGACTCTATTCTCTTGCATTTTTTGTATATCATGAACTTATCTTTTATTTCTTCTGTAGGGGTTTCGCCGCTCTGCATTGCGTTCCAAGAGGGACGCTGCGACATTCACACTTCACGCTAACCCAACTTCTACTAAAAGATATGGGAAAGAAAAGAAGAAATAGATAAGCTAATACTAAGCAGCACATCCACTGAAAGAGAAATTGCATTGATGAGGGAGGCGATTATTAAATTTAAGACAAAGTGAGGTAGCTATGTTTGAAGTAGTAGTGTAGCAGTAGTAGTAGTAGCATTCGGCTCTTTAGCTCTGCCTTTGCTCACACCATGTCCTCTTCTTGCACTGTGAGTGCAGAAGTGAGAACGTGGCGAGGGAGAGGCAGAGGCAAAGAGGCTGCGTACTACACTTGAGATATTTGGCAAACACACTTTGTCTCAAATGTAACTGTCATGCCTCCATTGTTGCACTTTGTTTTTCTGAGTTTTGAACACAGACAAATAGCTGACATTATACCTTCCTAGGAATGTTAAAAGGGAACAAGGAGACAACAGGAAGAACCATGTGAAGCTGAAACAAACTAGTTAGCATGTCTTACATATATGTCGTTTTGTCTCTTTGGTGATTTAGTTTTTAACTCACTCTCTATGTCAAAGCAAAAGATAAGTGTTATCTTGTATAACGTTTGTTTACCCTTTAGGCATGGCTTGTGGTTGTTTGTCCGTTTGATTCTTCTGCTTTCTGCCATTCTCTTGAGAAATTCTTATATATTTTTAGTAGGCCAATAAAAAGGTGATATTGAATGGATTAAAAGAATAGAATAATATATCTAATTTGACTTGACTTAATATAACTCACTCAATGTCACTATTTCATTAGCATAGAATACATACTACTCTCAGAGTATATAAGAATTTCTCCATTCTCTCTTGTTTTAAAAAAAGCTTAACAGAACCAATGTTTTAGAATGTAACCCCTATTTTGAAAGGACTCATTTTCTAGCCATTCTGGTTTTTTGAATCCTGAAAGCATTAAAACTAAGTAAATCAATAATTAATCACTTAGTTTAAACCTTAATTTTCTGGCATCAATACTTTCTTTTGATTTATTAAAATACTCAAATAGGAGTCGCTAGTTTTCTCCTTGTAAGCTTTGACACAAGCAGCAGAAGCCAATAGATGACAACTCAGAGCAGAGTTATTGAAATATTAAAAGAAAGGTATGAGATACATTCATAATTGCGTTCACCAATTTCCTATCTTCTACATAACCTCAATAGCTCCGATTGGTCATCCTTATTGTTTTATCCTGTGCGGAATTTGGCCTTTGGAACTTTGAGGGTCACCTGCTGATTGCCATTGGATTTCTTAAGAAACGTTGTAGTGATAGAGGAAGAAGCAATATAAGAAGTGGTGTTCAAATAGTAAAGATGGATAGGTATCAAACACTATGTTTGATGTATATATATATCTTTGCTATTCAAACATCTTATATTACTTTCTCCTCCATCTCTATAACCTTTCCTAGCAATTCTATTGGCATTGATCAGCAGGTGGCGTCCAAGTTTCCAAAGGAGAAACCCAGCACAAGATATAACAGTGACAGCTGAGAAATTGGAGCAATTGAGGGTGTGTAGAAGATTATAGGAAATTGAAGAAATCAATTACAAATATCTGTCTGATATCTTTCTTTTAATATTTGACTGACTCATTTCTAGTTGTAACTTGTAGGCTGCTGACAGGAAAAGCTCGCGAATATTCTCTAATTAACTATTTTGGTATTTCTAGAAGAAAGCTTTGTTGGAGATTGTTCAACAAAAGGATATTCTTGAATTTTTCCTTGTATTTTTAAATGTTTTCAGGAAGCAAATAATAATGCCTTAGGGAATTAAATTGAAACCCTCAAGGAAGCAGGTCTAAACGATAGAAACAACTGTTGCTGCTCCATTTATTTTCTTCTGTAATTTGCAGAGAAGCAAAAGTTCTGGGAGTTTTAGAAACTGTAGATGCCATGGTTTCTCTCTAGGTCCTTCAAACTAAAGAGTTGTCTCCTTTTAGGTGATAAATAGTAGGGTTAAGATTTGGAGAAGAAAACAGTCTATTGTATATAAATATTAAAATTGCAAATCAGACATCCTCAAATTTCTGTATAACCAGCGTTTAGAAGATCTTTGATGGCTTTTGGCATTGTTCTGTTTGGGAGCATGGACTTGCAGTAATGTTCAAGAGGCAAAACCGCATCGGTTA
This sequence comes from Cercis canadensis, assembly GCA_003255065.1. Lineage (NCBI taxonomy): Eukaryota > Viridiplantae > Streptophyta > Magnoliopsida > Fabales > Fabaceae > Cercis > Cercis canadensis. The sequence goes on along the minus strand of QAOA01000725.1, from coordinate 923,846 downwards.
CGACCAGAGCAAGCTTCATTTCAATACAAAAGTAGTTACTTTAGTTAATTTCTAGTGCATGGAAATTTTCCAAATAGACAGTGAAGGAATTAAGCTTTTAAGTTGACTAAGAAAAATGGAAATCTGGAAATTGAAGCTCACTGAGTAAAGTAAAGATGGGTGGGAGAAGAAGTTCCATGTTCGAGCACTGAATCTGAAACAAAATGCAAGAGAAGATAGGCGACGAGAAGAGTGAGCCGAGATTGTGAGATCGAATGATGAGCAACGTGGTATGAAGTGTTTATATAGAAAGGGAACAGTAATGATACTAACACACCATGAGAGAATAAGAATTCAGTTTTCTATTGGGTTATTATTACCATGAACAATAGTCATATATTAAACAAAATCAACACAAAATTTACATGCAATAACCATAAAGATCAAAGTCTGAGTCATTTCATTGTGCAAGACTAATCTGAAAACAAGTTCAACTATAATTCATTTTCCTATTTATTTAATTAAAAATTAAATAGGATAAGAATTCTTTTAATAAATTTATGGGAAAATATTGAATAATGAAGTCAGTCTTTGATGATCAAGTCAGTCTTTAATGACCAAGTCCGTCTTTGATGAGCAAGTCAATCTCCAACTAGGAAGCACGGATACAGAAAAGGGACATGGGGCATGGAAAAATCTAAAAAATGTAGGACACAACACAATATATACATATAATATATAATTTAACTAAATAACACAAATATAATTTTAAATAGATTCATATTTTATCAAAAGATTAAATATTTACATTATATTCCCTCACCAAAAAAGGTATGAATCTCACCAATATGAAATATCATCTTGTCCAAAATAAATATATTTATAAGGAATATTACCAATTCATTCTAATATATTTATTCACAACAAAAAACAGTCAAAGGATATCATTTATTTATTCTAATCTATCTCTTATGTATCCCTTAGTGTATTAGTATCCGCAACGACACGGCAACAAAATGCCGTGTCCATGCTTCGTAGTCTCTCTTATGACCAAGTCAATCTCTGACTACCATGCTCCATGATGTTGCCTTCCCCGGTAAATGGGAACACTAACTGGAGAAACTGACCCAGAAAAGAGAAAATTGATGGAGACCATTATGTCACAAATGTTATAAATCAGTGTGATATATGGGTATGAGCATTATTATTGCATAGGCAAGCAGAGCATATAATTAGAAATTTTTGTCCTTCTATTATTTAACTCAATATAGTCCTTCTATTATGTAGCTCAATATTTGTTTTTGAAAATACCATGACATTCTCCACTTCTATTTTGATAGCATTACTGGTCATGATTGGTGCTACTTCCTATGGGATATGCCTTGCAGCAATCGTTGCTTCAAGCACTTGGTTATCCACAAGCGAAGAAGGAAAGGCTTTGCACCGATGCCAATGGTGGGGTGGCCACAATATCTCAAACCATTGCAATTGGCCTGGTGTTGTGTGCAATAGTGCAGGGAGCGTCACAAATATTTCAACACCAAAGAATATGTCTCATTCAGGACTGTGGCTCTGGGATTTTAACCTAATTGCTTTCCCAAACTTAGTCCATTTAGATTTCAGTGAAATGGGATTTATGGGAAGTATCCCTGCTGAAATAGGCGCTCGTAAAAAGCTCACCTATCTCAACCTGTCACATAACAATCTCGCAGGTGAGTTACCCTCTACAATTGCAAACCTCACTCAACTTGTGATGCTTGATGTTTCTTCCAATTCAATTAGTGGTGAGATTCCTCATGAATTTATCAATTTGAAGAAACTTGTCTTGTTGAACTTGAGTCAAAATAGCTTCAACGGATCCATATCCTCAACTTTGGGTCTAATGACCAGTCTCACTCATCTCTATTTATCCTTCAATTTGTTCTATGGTGAGCTAC
>QAOA01000725.1:897785-920884 GCA_003255065.1 Cercis canadensis | reverse complement strand
AAAAAATTGAATAATGAAAGCCGCCTATATCTACTAACACGACTCTATTATTATCTTCTTGAATCTATGCACCATATAGAAAAGTCAGCCTCCGATTGACCAAGTCAGTCTCTGACTACCATGATCCATGATGTTACCTTCCCCCGCAAAAAGGGAACACTGACTGGAGAAACTGAGCAAGAAAACAGAAAATTGATGGAGACCATTATGTCACAAATGTTATAAATCAATGTGATATATGGGTAAGAGTATTATTATTGCATAGGCAAGCAAAGCATATAATTAGACATTTTTGTCCCTCTATTATTCAACTCAATATTTGTTTTTGAAAATACCATGACATTCTCCACTTCTATTAGTGGTCATGATTGGTGCTACTTCCTATGGCAAATGCCTTGCAGCAATAGTTGCTTCAAGAACTTGTTATCCATAAATGAACTCAACCATGACACAGAATTCTTCACTTGTTCAAATAAAAAAAAAAAAAAANAAAAAAAAAGTGTCTGACTGGCGAAAAAATTGACAATTCTATCCCAGAATAGCTTGGGTCAGGCCTAATCACTATCAGCAAGAAGAACTATATGCCAAGCTTTATATGGCTGATACAAATCATTTTACAATCATCATAGAATTATAAGGCTTCTTAAAATGACTTCAAAAATTGAAAGGAAAATGACAAGAAAAACAACAAAATATAGTGATAAGATCTGTCACCTTAGTTTTGACAGGTCTCCTTCAAGATTAGTACAAAGAACAGGTACCACATTCTGAATAAACATATAAAAAAAAGTGTTAAAGCTTGTTCAGCATTCAACAACTACAAATCAGTGATGTTAACTGGTAAACAAATGGAAGTTAAGAATTTTTTTTATAAATTTACGGGAAAAAATTGAATAATGAAAGCTGCCTATATCTACTAACACGACTCTATTATTATCTTCTTGAATCTATGCACCATATAGAAAAGTCAGCCTCTGATGACCAAGTCAGTCTCTGACTACCATGATCCATGATGTTATCTTCCCCCGCAAAAGGGAACACTAACTGGAGAAACTGAGCCAGAAAAGAGAAAATTGATGGAGACCATTATCTCACAAATGTTATAAATCAGTGTGATATATGGGTAAGAGCATTATTATTGCATAGGCAAGCAAAGCATATAATTAGACATTTTTGTCCTTCTATTATTTAACTCAATATTTGTTTTTGAAAATACCATGACATTCTCCACTTCTATTAGTGGTCATGATTGGTGCTACTTCCTATGGCAAATGCCTTGCAGCAATAGTTGCTTCAAGAACTTGGTTATCTATAAATGAACTCAACCATGACACAGAATTCTTCACTTGTTCAAATAAAAAATAAAAAACAGAAAAAAGAAAAGTGTCTGACTGGCAAAAAAAATTGACCATTCTATCCCAGAATAGCTTGGGTCAGGCCTAAGCACTATCAGCAAGAAGAACTATATGTCAAGCTTTATATGGCTGATACAAATCATTTTACAATCATCATAGAATTATAAGGCTTCTTAAAATGACTTCAAAAACTGAAAGGAAAATGACAAGAAAAACAACAAATATAGTGATAAGATCTGTCACCTTAGTTTTGATAGGTCTCCTTCAAGATTAGTACAAAGAACAGGTACCAAATTCTGAATAAACATATAAAAAAAAGTGTTAAAGCTTGTTCAGCGTTCAACAACTACAAATCAGTGATGTTAACTGGTAAACAAATGGAAGTGCAATAATGGGTATACTCATAGAAGCAGCTTGGAAGTTGGCTTTCAAAAGAGCATCCCAATGCAGGTCTCCACTTGCAATTGCCTAACAAAGCAAACTTAGTTCTTGTCTTAATACGAAGAAAAGCCTCTTAAATCATAGAGTCATAATTGATTGCTACAGTATAAATGAAAGATAAAGATCATTAAACAAAACCCATAGTTCTTGAATTGAGAGTCTTACCACAAGAACTGCAAAAGAAATGATAATTCCAAATACCAGAATCCCATTAACTGCACCTAGAAAAAGCTGGCGACAGATTAAAAATAAGTCCAGTCAACTTTCCTGCCCATAGAAATTAGAAATTGGAAATTGGACTTACAATAAGTTTAGTAATTCATTAAGTCCTACTTCTGTTTTGTGTTTTTAAATTTTAAATTTTTATTATTTTTATTTTTTACTCTATATGCCCACAACAAATCTGGCCATAAGATTATAAATTGTGAAGATTATTTGAGCTCTATCCTGATAGAGTTATACTGTATGTTTTACATAGTGAAAAGTTACATGTGACAAATGAAGTACGATTATATGTACATAAGAGATCATGCAAATCAAATAACAGCTACATTTGTATACACAGAGATCAAGTAACATGTGGAATTCGACCTATGCAAACATTTTTGATCATGCAACTTCACAATGAATAATATCAGTGGAAATTTACTTCTACAATAAGCCATTAGCTCAACAGAAGAAAAGAAGTATGAAGAAAGCAACACCAACCTTCCAAAAAAGCATATGTCTCCGAAAGCCAATAAAAAGAAAGCTGCATTCTCACATCTGTGAGCAAGATGTTAGAATCAGCACCTAACAAGCATTCAAGATTTGCACACTCGTGGGTTATGTTCCTAAGGCTTCACGTGCATGGGTCATGAGGCTAAGACTTCACGTGCATGGGTCATGGGGCTAAGACTCCATTACGCCCCCGCAAGATGGTGGACGAGTCGAGAACACCAATCTTGTCTCTCAAGGTCTGGAACCGTGGCCCAGGTAAGGGTTTTGTCAGTAAATCTGCTAGTTGGTGCTGTGAAGGAATATGAGTAACTTTCAAAGCTTTGGCAGCAACAAGTTCCCTTACGAAGTGGTAGTCAAGGGAGATGTGTTTCATACGTGAATGAAACACAGGGTTCGAGAACACCAATCTTGTCTCTCAAGGTCTGGAACCGTGGCCCAGGCAAGGGTTTTGTCAGTAAATCTGCTAGTTGGTGCTGTGAAGGAATATGAGTAACTTTCAAAGCTTTGGCAGCAACAAGTTCCCTTACGAAATGGTAGTCAAGGGAGATGTGTTTCATACGTGAATGAAACACAGGATTGACACATAGATAGGTAGCACCAATATTGTCTGAATGAATGATAGGTGAGGTGGGAAGCTTGAGACCTAACTCAGAAAGAATGTTCTGAAGCCACAGTAGTTCTGCTGCAGTAGAGGCAATACACCGGTATTCAGCTTCTGTGGAGGATCTTGCAACTGACCGTTGCTTGAGAGAGCACCATGATATGGGATTGGGACCGAGGTAAGCTACATAAGCTCCAGTAGAACAACGGTCAAGAGAGTCCCCTGCCCAATCAGCATCATAGTAAGCTAAGAGCGGAAGATGCTTGCTCCGTTGAAGGTGAATACCATATGTAAGAGTTGTTTTGAGATAACGAAGCAGGCGTTTGAGAGCCTGAAAGTGATCAGCAGCGGGTGCTTGCATGTGTTGAGCAAGTTTGTTGACAGCAAAAGCCATATCTGGTCTGGTCAGGGAGAGATATTGAAGAGATCCAACAAGACACCTATACACAGTGATATCAGTAGAGGAGGAGGAGCTGGAAAATTTGCAGGAGACAGCCATGGGTGTCTTGACAGGTTTAGCACCATGCAGTTGTGCTTTCTCCAGAACATCACGAATGTATTTGTGTTGAGTGAGGAACATGCCATGAGGTGTGGGTAGAAGCTCAAGACCTAGAAAATAGCCAGGCATTCCAAGGTCCTTTAAAGAGAATGTGGCTGAGAGATCATGCAGGAACCGAGTAAGAAAGGTGGAGTTGTTTCCTGTGAATAACAGATCATCTACATAGACCAAAAAAATAGGCAATAACAGAACCATGCTTGTAAATAAACAGAGAAGCATCTGAACGGGAGTTGGTGAAGCCATAAGATAATAAGAAACGATAAAGAGCATGATACCAAGCACGGGGAGCTTGTTTCAACCCATACAGTGCTTTCTTGAGTTGACAGATATGTGTAGGAAACTGAGGATGAACAAAGCCAGGGGGCTGCTTCATGTAAACCATATCAGTCAGTGGGCCCTGCAAAAAAGCGTTATTAACATCAAGTTGGCGCAAATGCCAACCAAGTGATAAAGCAATAGTGAGCACAAGCTTGATGGTCTGAGGTTTAATGACCAGACTAAAGGTTTCTAAGAAATCTACACCAGGACGTTGATGAAAGCCTTTGGCTACAAGTCTAGCCTTATACCTGGAGATGGTGCCATCAGGATGACGCTTTACCCGAAAGATCCACTTGTTGCCAATAACATTGAGATGAGGTTGAGAAGTGCCCCATGTGTGATCAAATGTAAAGTTGATGGTGAATGCATGGAATGTGCTTGTTACCATGGGTTGTGCGCACTAACTTTCCTTGCAAATTGCTATTTGCTTAGCATTTCTATTTTTTGCTATAGTGCCATGGTGCTTCATATTACTTGTTAATAGTACTTAACGTGCTCCCTGGATTGCATTGCTTATTACATCAAAATGTGCTCAAATGCTTAATGTTTTTCAAGTTTGGGGGTGAAAAGGTTGTTGACTCCTTATGTGGGGTAGTATTACTAAATGTTTAAGATACCGAATCTTTGAGTTCACTTGATGCATGTTTTTTAATACATGGGTACGCTTGTTGATTCCTCAAGTGTTTTTCTTCAATGCTTGTCGTTCACTTCTATTGCTTAACTTGAACTCAATTCATTTTGTGGTTTCCATTTCAAGGTATATCGCTATGCCTCCCCGGCAACGGCGCCAAAAACTTGATGTGAATTTTGCTACCGGCAAGTATACCGGACCACACAAGTAGTATAAAAAAATGAGTAGAGTATCATCCTCAGGGATTTGACGTTAGCAAGTACCAATTTCACTAACAATGATTCTATTTGGAATGATAAATGTTTTGATTTGGAGAAAGATATATCTAAATGATTATGAACAATCAAATAACTAAAGCTAGATAATAAGTCTCAACAACTTGACAGAAATTATAGTTGAAGAGATTAACAAGGAATTAAAGAAAGTTAGGGGTTAATTACACTTGGTTTGGACTCCGGCTATTTCATAGACAAAACAACCTTTGAATTACTGAAGAATACATTATCTTAGCTACAAATCCTTTGTTGTTAGCCAATTTCCCTAAATTGATTGAACCCAATCCCTTGGAGAAACAATCCTCCCTATCCCAACTAATTGCCCAATTCCTTGGTACAATTAACTTGTCTAGGTGATTAAGCTCTAGGAAATTAATTCAAGACCACATAAACTAAGTTATCTATTCCTAGATTAACTTGAGTTATGGAAGAAATTACAAGAGCATACTCATATCTTACTATCCCTAGCATCAACATGAGTCAATAAACCATTTAAATGGTAGCTAAGCATTTAAAGGCATTAAGAGCAGTAAAATCTACTTCAACAAAGAGACTTGCATCAAAATAATTTCATTCAACAATAAAACTTCATCCAAACCTAGCTACATCAAACCCCTAACTAAAGGGGGTTTAGCTACTCATAGCTAAAACTGAGAAATACAGAGAAATAGAGTTCATTAAGAGAGAAGAGAAGAAAAACTAGGTGAAATCTGAGTGGAATCCTCCAAAAGTGCTCTAGCTCATTCCTCTTCTTTGTTCTTGACGGCTCTCCTCCGGATCCTCTTTCTATTCTCCCTCTTTATCCTTTTATAGGTAGGTTATAGCCAAGAGACAGGTGGAAAGACACCTCATAAATGAAGCCAGCGCTGGGCACTGCGATACCAGCGCTGGGCGCTGGCCAAGACAAGGCAAGTTCTGATTTGCTGGATGTCTGGCGCTGGGCGCCACGTTGCTGGTGCTGGGCGTTGGATTTCCGGCACTGGGCGCTAAAGTTCCTCTCTGCCATGCTGGCGCTAGGCGCTGGCTGGTCAGAGAGCTTTTCCAGCACTTGTGTTGTCCCGTTTAGTTCCTTCTTCACCCTCCTAATGCTCTAACCTTTAAGATCAATCAAAAGGGACTATGAATGAGCTAAAAACATGCTAGGAAGTTAAATAAAACTATAACTTTGACACTAATTAAGATTAATAAATAACTAGAGAATATGATACATATTCATGCAAAATGACTTAAAAACTAGCTTGATAAAGCATAATTGGAGCTATAATAATTCTATTTTATGGAATTATCAAGAAGGAACAAGATCCTATGTGCCATTGGACATTAGAGCATTGTATTCCTTTGACATGGCCTGTTTCCAGTGAGAGGATTTAAGAGCCTGAGAGACGCAAATAGGTTCCAATGGTGGTGGGAGTGGATACTTGGTGACTGAGTAAAGTTGCTTGGGCTTAAAAATATTGTTTTTGGCTCTTGTACGCATAGGATGTGCGTTAAGAATAGGAGAGGGAAGAGACATACCTGTAGCAGGATGTGGAGTGCACTGAGGCAATACTAAAGAAGGCCTGGTTTTAGTGACTGAGGGTAAAGAAGGCTCAAGGTCCACTGGTGGGGGCAGACAAGAGTTATTTGAAGAGGGAGAAGGTTGAAGGGAAGGAGGTAGGGGAGAAGGAGATGAAGGAGTAATGTAGGTCTTGGGTGGAGAGAGAAAGGTAGAGCTTGGATGAGAAGGGAGTGTAGGTGGTGACGGAGAGAGGGAGGTTGCAGTGTTGGACTGGGTTGGGGGGGAAGGCAGCGGCTTAGAATGGGGTTCAAATGAAATAAAATCATGAGGAGCTAAAAAGGTGGAAGAGGTAGGTGAGAAGGACTCGAAGTGAGATTTTTGGTTCATATCAGAAAAAGGAAACTGACTCTCCACAAAGCTGACGTGTCAAGAGTTAAAAAATTTATTGTTGTGAAAATCATAACAAATGAAGGCACTTTGAGTGGAGGAGTAACCTAGGAAGACACAAGGGCGAGATCGAGGCTGAAACTTGTGAGATGTGTAAGGCTTAAGCCAAGGAAAACACAGGCAGCCAAAAGTCCTTAATTTTAAATAATTAGGATGAAGATTAAATAAAACAGAGAATGGAGTTTTATTGTGGAGAGTGGGTGTGGAAAGTCTATTGATTAGATATGTCGCAGTTTTTAAGCATAAGACCAAAAATGGATAGGAAGGGAGGCCTGATGAAGGAGACACCGAGCAGTCTCAGTGAGATGGCGATGCTTTCTTTCAGAGAGGCCATTATGTTTCGGGGTGTGAGTTGGGTTGTAAGGTGAGAAATGCCATTTTTGGTGAGATAAGCATGTAATGCAATGTACTCTCCACCGTTATCAGTAAACAATGTTGTAATTGAAGTGTTAAATGCTTTCTCAACTAAATTACGAAAAATGGGAAAAATATCAGAGACATCAGACTTGCGTTTCATGGGATAAAGCCAAACATACTTTGAAAAATGGTCAATGAAAATGACATATCGAAAACCATCCATTGATTGAATAGGGCATGGACCCCATACATCAGAATATATAAATTCCAAAGGACGAGAACTAGTTAAGCTAGAATTTTCGAAAGGAAGCTTATGGCTTTTATTTGCTAAACACTGAACACAAGATGAAAACAAAGCTTTAGACACAGGAAGCGACTGTTGGTGCAATAATTGATGTAAAATAGGTTTGGCTGGATGACCGAGACGTTGATGCCAACAATGAGCGGATGGAGTGATGGAGATGGTGGCAGCAGAGGGCGATGCAACAGTAGGTGGTGGGAGAGAGTAAACATGGTTATTGTTCGAGCCTTGCATTAGTATTTGCCCCGTGCTCAACTCCTTGACCTGAAAACAAGATGGAAAGAATTCCACAGAGATATTATTTTGGTTACAAAGTTGAGAAACTGAGAGAAGATTAGCATTAACATGTGGAACAAGAAGCACATCAGAGATATTTAAGGAAGGAGTAAAAGAAATAGAACCGGTGTGAGTAATGGGAAGCAAAGTGCCATCAGCAACAGTGAGTCTTTCAGACCCATCATATTCAGAGGAAACAGTAAAATTTCCAAAGTCATTTGTTATATGGTGCGTGGCGCCAGAGTCAAGAAGCCAATGTGGTTTGGGAGAGTTGGTGGCAGTGACAGCATGTGCAGCAGGAGAGACGTTTGGATTGTTGACAATTTTGAAGCAGAATTTTGCTGTGTGACCTTTTCTGTTACAGTACTGACATATGAGAGGTGCCTGAGTCCCACGCATGGCATCTGCTGAGGGGGAATGGTGAGAGGTGGTGTGTGGTGCTGAGGGCTGAGAGACTGAGCGTCGTGGACGTGAGTAAGAGTGAGAAGGAGTCCTTTTGACATAGTCAGCTGAAACAAGAGTGTCAAAGGGCTGGTCTTCCTTCTTCAAATAGGACTCATAATCAGTTAGAGTCTCAAACAATTCATTAAAAGAGATGGGTGTCTCTCGCACCCGAAGAGCAGTGGCGATTTCTTTGAAACCAGAGCCAAGTCCACGTAAACAATGGAGGACCAAATCAATGTCATCTAAAGGATGACCAATCACAGCAAGTTCATCCGAAATATTCTTGACACTGAAGATATTGGGAGAAAGAGGATGTACCCTTTGTGAGAGTGGACAGTTTGTCCTTGAGGGTCATGATGCGAGACCGTGAACGGTTGGCAAAAGCACGCCTGAGTTTGTCCCAAGCTTCGTGAGAGGTGGTTGCTTGAGAAATAACAGCACGGGCATCAATATCACAAGCTGCCATGAGAGCTAGCAGTAGAAAATGATCTTGGCGAATCCAAAAGTTGAAGAGAGGGTTGACTACTGCCTCACCATCGTGCTCAAGGGTGGGAGGTGGGCAAGGATGAGAACCGATGATAGAGCCGACAAGACCATAGCCAATTAGCAAAGAATGCATCTGCTTGGCCCATGCAACATAATTGTTGCTATTCAATTTAATGACTAGGTTGGACACATTAATGTTGATGAGTTCAGAGGATGGGTTTTCAGAGTTGTAGGGAATGGAGGTGGGTGAGGAAGAGGTGGCCATGGAAACAATGTTGGAAAAAGGATCGAAGAAAAAGCTGGTTCGAGGCTCTGATACCATAAAAGATAAACAAATGAGTGGTGAAATATTTTATTATCTAACAGTACAGTGAACAGTGTATATATATATACACATGCTCTCATAACAAATTAAGAGAGAAAGATAGAGAATAGGTTGCTGCTATCCTTCTGCTGCTATCCTACTGTTAGCCTTTATCTTAAATACAAAAGTTTGAATTTAAAATGTTTATAGAGACATTATTCTTCTGCTGCTATCCTACTGGTAGCCTTTATCTGAAATACAAGAATTTGAATATAAAATGTTTATAGACACTCGTGGGTTATGTTGCTAAGGCTTCACGTGCGTGGGTCATGAGGCTAAGACTTCACGTGCATGGGTCATGGGGCTAAGACTCCATTAAAATACAGATTTGGGAATACGAAACATAAAGGTTTACTTCGAATACAAAAGAGATCAACTACACATAAAAAGAACCAATGAAAAGGACATGCTTTCTTGAAAGGGCTATTTCTGCATTTAAAAATGCAACTAGAAAAAATCATTGTACCTATTTTGTACAATAGGAATGTGATGTAGTGTAGAAGGATTAGAAATTTATGGCACAAAGGGAGCATCTAAAATTGACCAGAAAAGTCACAATGTCTGTTTTTGACAAAAGAGCACACTTTTCCAAATGAAAATGGTCTTCTAAACAAAATGCGGTTCTCTGCATCGCATGTTACGTAATTTTAGCCAAATTCTATCGTTTTGGGATCAAAATGACATTTTATCATTTTAGGGTTATTTTTGCAATTTTCATTATGTATGGACCTTTTTGTAATTTTGCTATTTCATTTTAGGGTTTCCTTTATAAGTGTTTGTAAAACCTTTTGAGGGACAATTTTTGATTGAATAACATTTTGAGAATTCTCTCAATTCTTAGCTTCAACTTCTCGGTATTCTAAACAATCAACAAGTTATTGAATTTTGTTCTATTCCATCACGTATGATGCATCCGAATGCCTAACAATTCTCCACACTTAGTGACGTGGACCGAGTCGCAGATGATTTTATAGATCGAGCCGAACATAATAAGGTCCAGAAGAAAAGAGCATAACTTTCAACTCGGGTGGAGTTACGGGACCCATTACCTGTCGTTTCGAAGCTCGTTTAGAGGCCGATAATGTGGCAACCTAGGTTCACCTAGTTGAGGCCATTTTCGGGGGCCAAAATCCTTAAAAACATCAATTTCAGGGTCATTTTGTAATTTACTTTAATTTTGGGTTTTCTATTTAACTTCATTTTTAATGTTTAGGGTTTGCTTTCTTACTTAAGCTTTGTGTTATCATTTGAAGCCGCATTCAGTAATATTATTTAGTTTTTTTTTAGGTTTATACAGTTTGTGTGTGAGATTTTTCTTTGATTGCTTTCTCGTTGCATCACTCAGAACATAGTGCCAACCATGACATTCCAAATCAACCTTTGCATAAAAGTAGCCAATGATATATGCACAAAATTTCATGTACGGAACATTTTATAAACTTACATAGCCGGCCCAAAAATTCCCTTGCCATCATTGTACCTCTTTCGTACAATAGGAATGCCTATTGATTGTCCCCACTTGCTACCTATTGCCAACAACAATATTCTGAATCCCCATTAAATAGAAATGGTTAATGATATACACATTCTTGCGGGGACTTTTTGTACATTTATACATGCGACTCAAATATCCACTAAACATCATTATACCTCTCTTGTACAATTGGAACGCCAACCAATTATCCACATATAGCATCTAGTGCTAACCAAAACAAGCCAAACCCATCCTCACATGAGAAAATAGAGATTGAAAGATGTACACAGTTTCAATTAAAGGACTTTTTATACATTTTCACAAAACCTGAAAATTCACACGGCGTCATTGTACCTTCTTATACAATAGAAATGCTTTATATTATCCACACTTGGGCACCTAGTGCCAACAAATATATTCCAAATCTGCCTAGGAATTCACCACATTCAGCACCTAGTGCCAACCAAAATATTCTAAATGCACTTTTGCATAAAGATAACCAATGATATATCCACAAAATTTCGTGTAAGGAACATTTTACAAATTTACACAGTTTGCCCCAAAAATTCCCTTGGCATCATTGTACCTCTTGAACATTAGGAATGCCTATTACAAATATATTTCAAATCTGCCTCCAAAACCAAAAAAAAAAAAAAAAAAAACCAAAGAAATGCCCACATTATCCTAGAGGGACTTTCTATATATTCACAAATGCAAACAAAAAATTCACACGGCATCATTGCACCGCTCTTGTACAATATGAATACCTAGCAATTATTCACACTTGGCACTAAGTGCCAACCAAATCTTCCTTACATAAAAAGAACCATTGAAATGCGCACATTTTCTGGAAAGGCTATTTATGATTTAAAAATGCAACCATCATTGTGCCTATATGTACAATAGCAATGCCTACAATTCGCCACACTCAGCACCTAGTGCCAACCAAAATATTCCAAATTCACCTCTGCATAAGAATAGCCAATGTTATATGCACAAAATTTCATGTAAGAAACATTTTACAAATTTACACAGCTGGCCCAATCATTCCTGTGGCATCTCTGTACCTCTTTTGTACAATTGGAATGCATATTAAGGTCCCCACTTGCTACCTATTGCCAACAACAATATTCTGAATCCCCCATCAAATAGATATGGATAATGATATACATACATTCTTGAGGGGACATTTTGTACATTTATACATGTGACTCAAATATCTACTAGACATCATTTTACCTTTCTTGTTAATCAAGTATCCACATGTAACATCTAGTGCTAACTAAAACAATCCAAACCCATCCTGAAATAAAAATAGAGAGTGAAAGAGGCACACAACTTCAAATAAAGCACTTTTTATACATTTTCACAAAACCTGAAAATTCACATAGCATCATTGTACCTTCACTACAAGAAAAATCTCATTTTCTCATGGAACAAATTCTTGATAAATGGAGAAAAGTCTGTGAGAAACATTATTTCCATGGAATTTCTCATGGACCTCAGGGTGCAAGAAAAACATGCATGACAAAAGCTTTTTATCACAGACAAAGTGGTCCCTGAGAAATTTCTTACAATGTTTCTCATATAAGATCATTTGTTACGCATGAGAGTATCTCACGCCTAAATCATTTAGTTTTTCACGCCGTGATAATTTTTTTTTAATTTTTTTGGCTCAAATGACTATTTATTTTTTTTGAACATTTAATCAAATTAATAAACAAAATTAAATGAAATATAATTAAATTTTATTAATAAAATTTAATTACATTAAAAAAATATTATACAATAAAAAAAAATACAATGGAATGGGAGCACCTCAGTGGATATGCCACTGTGATCCAGTGCTTGGGCCACTGGGCGGAGGCAAGCAACTTCCTATTGCAAGCTAGTAATCTGGGTTAGCAGCTTAGACATCTAAGGATTCGGCTAGTGGGAGGGCTGGGTAGGTTGTGATTAGCGGATACTAATAAGCCGGCCTCAGAGCCCAAGTCATAGACTTGGCCTTTCTTATTCTTCCTATCGAAGACATCAAACCATAGCTTGGTGTCATCGATAGAAGAGGAAGAGCACCTGGCCTGACTTTCAGACCGACGTCACTCAAACTAAGTCTGCATAGATAAAATAATTAGGGGAAAGTCCAAAAAAACCCCTGAACTATACACCTTGTGCGCTTTACCCCCAAGATTCAAACGGACGTCCAAAAATAGACGGAAAGAGTCACGTGCCTGGCACGTGGAGTGTTTAAATGAAAATAAATTTATAAATTGGGGTAAAAAATAATATTCAAAAAATTTTAGGACCAAATAATAATATTTAAAATTAGTCATCTTCAACCTCCGGCCATACTCTTCTCTCTCTCTCTCTCTCTCTCTCTCTCTCTTTCTCTCTCTCATTGCTAAACCACAGATCATTGCCACCAGCTTCCCTTTTCTTGATCTGGATCTTGGACCACGAGTCCATGGTGACAGATTGAACGAAGGAGATATGGACACCAAGCCCACGATGCTTGATGGAGCATTCCAAGCACATGAAAATAAATAAATAAAAACAGGCACAAGAAATCTGCGCGATTTTGAAGCAGAAGGACAACAAAGAACCTTGATGGTCACATCGATACCAACAAGAGACTCTTTTCTTCAATCTCCATAGCCATAGCCATAGCCATAGCCGAGTAATATGCGCAAGTTCCGGAGTTCGTGGTACTAAACGTTACTCATTTCTTGTTCATTTTCCTCCATTGTTTAATTTTTCTTTTGTTTTCTTATATTTGAGTGCAACCCATATATTGTAGTTTGAATTGGTCGCGATTCATACATATTGGGCTCGAAATTCTCAACTGGGTATCTTTTCTTTTGGTTTGTTCTTTGTTCATATCTTGTGCGTTGTTTTTTCTCCCAATAAATTGTTCAATGGGTCGATGTTTGAGATTTTGAAACTTTTTCCTGCTTTTCCTTGTTAGTCCCAGTTTTTGATTGTTTGATTTGAACCAGGAAAGGTATTGTTACTGCAAAGCAAACCAGAAGTGTTGCTTGATTGAATTTTTAAGTACTCTTGTTCCATTTCTTTTTGATTGATTTGATAGAAAATTTGAATGGAAGAAAAGAAGAGTTATCTATGTCATAACTCTATTTCATATACGATTGAACGCAAAGTCACTACACGGTTGCCCTTTGAAGAAGTAGAATTTGTTTGCAGTTGCACCCATGATTTTTTTCCATAAAGAAAAAAAGATACTAAGCTTAGGGTCAATGTTAGTGAGGGATGTTCTATTGCAGATCATCAGTTTGAAAGCTGATCTGTGTTTGTCCTTCATTTCCTGGATATGAAGGATCTGCAGTGCAATTGAGCCATGGGGGATTTGTGATGAAATTGTTATCTACATTTATGATTTTGCTTTGGCTGTGTTATTTTCTGTTCTCTCACTCCTGAAGTTGAAGAAATTCCAATGTTTAATTTTAGCAATTTCATGGTGTTTAGCACTTGGAATGGCATATAACTTGTTAACTAAAACATGTTTTACTTCTAGCTTAACAAGCATCTACTCAGGCAGAAGAAAGGATGTCAGTAGATGGATGTATGCAATGAGAGAGAGAGAGAGAGAGAGAAGAGTGTGGATAGAGGTTGAAGATGACTAATTTTAAATATTATTATTTGGACCTAAAAATTTTTGAATATTATTTTTTGACCCCAATTTTATAAATTTATTTTCATTTAAACACTCCACGTGCCAGGCACGTGACTCTTTCCATCTATTTTTGGACGTCCATTTGAATCTTGGGGTAAAATGCATATTTTAATAATTGAAGGAGGCATTCTCTACGTTTTTAAAGCTTGGGGGTAAAGTGCACAAGGTGTATAGCTCAGGGGGTTTTTTGGACGCAAATAATTATGTTAGTATTAGAATTAATACATGTAACTCACATAAAGACTTAAGGACGAATTTAATACTTACATAGGTAGACTCTGTCCATTGATGTACCTAGCCTTTAGTAAAGTTGTGCTGGAGGTGACAAAAAGCCTCTAGAGTTTTGGGCTCTTTGTCCAACTTCTTCGTCTACAAAAAAAATAAACTGTTAGTAAGCATAAATTGACATATCTAAAAAAAATAACGTTATTAAATAAAACACTTACCAACCTCCATTTGTGCTCGGAAACAGTGATAGAGCCACCCTTGTGAAAGGCTTGCTCCTAGTCTAAGCAACGATTCTTCTTGTTCCTCTCAAACATTGCCCTATACTCTTGGGATGTCCATATCGCTTTGAGGGCCTCAAGTACAGCAAGCGACAACCAATCGCCCTTGAACTTCTCGATTCTAATGTCTCAGAAACAAGTGTGTAGGTTGTCAGAACACTTAAAGAGTTTGTGCTGGAGGTGACAAAAAGCCTCTAGAGTTTTGGGCTCTTTGTCCAACTTCTTCGTCTACAAAAAAACATAAACTATTAGTAAGCATAAATTGACATATCTAAAAAAAATAATGTTATTAAATAAAACACTTACCAGCCTCCATTTGTGCTCGGAAACAGTGATAGAGCCACCCTTTGTGAAAGGCCTGCTCCTAGTCTAAGGAACGATTCTTCTTGTTCCTCTCAAAAATTGCCCTATACTCTTGGGATGTCCATATCGCTTTGAGGGCCTCAAGTACAGCAAGCGACAACCAATCGCCCTTGAACTTCTCGATCCTAATGTCTCAGAAACAAGTGTGTAGGTTGTTAGAACACTTAAAGAGCCAAATCTTACGAATCTTGCTCTTATGTTAGGTGTCAAAACACATTTCCTCTGCATTAGAAAACACAAGATTATTGTTAGTAAATATGTATTAGAATTAACTTAGAATAAGGTTAAATCAAATAATTCTTACCTTGAACTCTATCCACCAGAGTTCCTTCACCTCATCAGGAACTAAGGTGAAGTCCAGCCAAGCCTACTTAAATTTCTACTTAAATATAGCCGAAAGGTAGTTCACAGGCTCCTTCGAAGGCATAAAGCTGGAAAAGAAAAAAGAATTAATTGCTAAGTAATAAAAATAAGTAATAGTAAATCCACAGAAAGAAAACATTAAGTATTAGAATTAATTTACTCCTTCCTCCAGTCTGGCTCAATAACCAACCGACCATCAGACAGTCGGGAGCCCAGCCGTGGATGTGGTGAGTCCAAAATGGAATGACTTGCATGTGACAACCCTCCAGCGGCCGACGATATGAAGCTTGGGGTGGCGGCTCTTGAGCACCCCTCGTTCGTCACAGTGGGCGACGCAGTGTGCGCCAACCCCAGGGTTGATATGAACACAGATAAGGCAGGCTTGGTCTAAGAAAGCCAAGCAGCAGTTTTGCCTCTATCCCTTCTGGATGGCGACCCAACTATCAGAGATGACTGTCTCAGCTGTCTAACATCTGTCATACAATTTAAATAAAACCAGCAATCCCTAACCCCTAAATCTAAACTGTAAATTCTAAACCCTAAACCCTAACTCCAAACCCCCAAACCCTAAACCCCTAAATCCTAAACTTAAATCATAAATTATAAACTTTAACCCTTAAACCCTAAATCTAAACCTCTAACCCTAAAACCCTAAACCCCAATTCTTATCCCAAAACTCTAAACCTAAACCAAAATCCTAAACTCTTAAACCTTAGACCCTAAACCCCTACCAAAAATTTAGTATAGGATAAAATACCCTGCAATTAAGCTAAATTAAATACACAACAACTCAATATAAATAAAAAATTAAGCCAAATTAAAAGCTCAACAATTCAACAGAAATAGATCAAACAAAAATCACAAATATATATAATAGAAATCAAAATCAAGTCTTTATAGATCAATTAACACTACAATAATCAAAATCAAATCAAATAAATTCTACAACATCACAAAAAAATCTAGAAAATTAGTTACATTATTCTACACAACTCATATAACAAAAGCCCTAACGAAATTTGGGAGAAAAATCATAAATTGAAATCAAAATCTAATACCAAAAAAATGAAATTGGACTCAGTAGAAATAAGCTTACCTTAACTCCAAATATGATAAATGAAGCTTGAAGGTAGAAGACGCTACTGAAAAGCTACTTAGAAGGCTACAAAAATGGTAGTGGAGGAGAGAAATGCCGGAGAGGAGAGAGAAGAGGAAGTGCAAAGTGAAGAAGGAAAGCTATGCGGCAGAGTGAAATTAAAATATTTCTCTCATACTTTCTCACGGATATTGTCCGTGACACCCTAAACCCTAAATTCAAATTTCAAGTGAAATGACCCATAATTGTTTCTCACGGAGTTAGCATTCCGTGAGAAAATTCGAATTTTGTCTATGAGAAGGGTCCACGAATTAATTTTGATAGTTGAGGTGTCATTTCTTATGAACACTTTTGTCCATGAGAAAATCCGTGAGAAATTACATGAATTTCTCATAGATTTTCTTTTGTGAAAAAAATACGTTAGAAAAAGTCATTTTTTCTTGTAGTGCTTCCTTGTACAATAAGAATGCCTAGATATTATCCAAACTAGGGCACCTAGTGGCAAATATATTCCAAATCTTCCTTAAAAAAATAACCAAGGAAATGCAAACAAAAAAGTTCACATGGTACCATTGTACCTCTCTTGTACAATAAGAATACCTAACAATTATTCACACTTGGCACTTAGTGCCAACAAAATCTGCCTTTACATAAAAAGAAGTGTCTATTTATGCATTTAAAAATGCAACTAGAAAAACCACTCAGCGTCATTGTACCTATATGTTCAATAGGAATGCCTAGTAATTCGCCACACTCAGCATCTAGTGCCAACCAAAATATTCCAAATCCACCTTCACTTAAAAATAGCCAATGGTATATGCACAAAATTTCATATAAGAAACATTTTACAAATTTACACAGCTGGCCCAAAAATTCCCTTAGCATCATTGTACCTGTTTTGTACAATAGGAATGCCTATTAATACATAGTGCCAATAAATAATGCATAGGTGTAACAAAAGAATTCACTAGGCATCATTGTACCTCTCTTGTACAATAGGAACGCCTTCCAATTATGCACAACCGGTGAAATGCACACATATTGTTGAAAGGAATTTTTATACTTTTTATAAATGCAATCAAATATTTAATCCCAAGTACTTTCTCTCTTAAGCTATTCCTGACAAAGAAGAATTATAATTAGATGTCACAAGCACAGAGCACCAATAATTTTCAAGGCACAATCCATGTTTTGAATTAATAAAATCAAATCATGTCACATGTACAAAGTTTTTTTTTTTTTTGGCAACCTAAGAACTAGGGCCCAACTTTAACCGTAGGATAGAGTCAAACTTACCAAACTTGAGATGAGTAATCCTTGCTATAGGAGTCTCACTGTCAAAATACCCACAACTGTAACTTGTGTGGTGGAGCGCTTTGAAACCCTTAATTTTGTCAATGAGAGGCATCAAATATAAGACAATTTTCTTGCGAGAAGAGCCTTGTGACTAACTAATCTACAACCCAGTTGACATCACATGTACAAAGTTAATAGTTATGAACCAGATTAGAACTCTAGGAAAATATAACAATTCCATGTCATAGGAGTATGTATGTCCTTTTACAAAGATGCCCGTTGAGCTTGACTTTTACTCCACGTAACCCTTACACCAGTAAACCATCAACTGTTATATAAATTTAAAACGCGCTTCCAGTTCTGCAATTTAGCTACTTTCGAACACAAGTTATGCCATTACCTAATTACGAAAAAAAGAAAAAGAAACAGTCTTTCACCTCGTCTAGCCCTTTTCCTTCTATTTTTCTGAATAAACGAATAAAATGAAAATTCAAGAAATCAGAATCTATAATCAACTAATAAGGAAGGGAGAAAACAATAAACATGCTCCGTTCGGCTCTCCGTGCGGCTGAATTGCCCAACATGCTCGGAGGCATGTGTCTCTCCGGCGAGCTGAAAATCGAAGCGAGAAATTGCGTTTCCGAATGCCGGATGCCACTTCCCAGCGGTAACTGAAGCCGCAATGAAACCGAGAAGGGTAAGGGTCGAAATAGAAATTCTTAAGGAAAATTAGAGATTTTGGTATAAGATACCTAAACTTACTGTTGTTTAACTTGTTTCTACTGCAGATTGCAGTTAGGAATTGCTGAAGTTGGGGCAGTTCTAACGTCTATTTGGGAAATTGTAAACGCAGCGTTTAATATTTTTCATTAACTTGAAACGAGGCGTTTGACATTGGCGGTGGGATAGACCTAAGCCGACCTACAGATACCTTCTCTGTATAGTTGAACGTCTTTTTTTNGGTCACACTAACAACATATTTTTAAAAATTTATAATATCAGTACAATATAGCATATTATTCATAAAATAACAAAAAATGACTACAAAACAAAGAAAAGTATTTAAAATTTACTGAAACTAATTCACAAAGAATAAACATGTAACATAATCATAACTTTTAATCAAACACAAGTCTCAAACTCACAATTCAAATACAACCATAATCTCAATCTTAAAATCTCAAAACAAAATATATAATACAAACTTAATTCATCAAATATATTTGTCATCTTCATGCATTATTCTCAAATTGAGGAGGATCTTGGTTGAACCAAGCATGTGCCTCACTTAAATCAATCTCGCCACTTTCATAACTATTTGTTATACCAATTGAATCTAAGTCAATTCCTCCACTCTCAACTCCAAGTTGTGATTCTCCTTCTTCAAGACATAGTTGCTCTTCATTGTTTCCTTCCTTTTGAATATTTTCTATTGGAATTGCTTCATCATTATAAAGCATATTCTCCAATTCATTATAATCAAGAATTGGAGAGTCATCTTCTTCCATGACCCAAAATTCATTATTGTCTATACTCTCATAATCAATAGGGTCAAAAAATGTCTTCCTTTGTTATATGCCCTATAATTCAAGAAAAATATAAGATCAATCAAAATCATTTGATCATAACACTTTAGCAAAAAAATCAAATTAGATTAAGAATTTGATAAAATACCTATTTTCCAAACGCAAATTATAATGGACATAGACAAGATCATTTAATCTTTGATGCTCCAACCTATTCCTTTTCTTGGAGTGTATTCTTTCAAAAACACTCCAATTTCTTTCACAACCCGAAGAAGATGCGGTTTGGCTCAAGAGTTGAATAGCCATCTTTTTTAGAGTTGGAGCACTATATCCAAAGTACTTCCACCATTCATCTAAAATATATATATATTAGCAAAACCGAAAACATATAATCAAACAAGAATATCACAAAAAGCTAGTGTTGAAATCTTACCGGGCTTCATAGTTTTGGAAGATTGAAGAGCATATGGCCGAGCAAAGCTCTCTAATTGTTTTTCATACAACTCACATTCCTTTAAAAAATTTGACTTCCCAGAAGGCACCTTTGCACTCACAATATCCATGAATCCTTTCATAACTTCCATTTTGGTTGAGAAGTTTTTTTTATCATAAAAGAACACAGGATTCAAATAATAAGCAGCGGCATGCACATTTTGACGGAGTTGCCTATCCCACCTCACCTTGATAATCCTTGTATAGGTCTTGTATAAAAACTTCTTATTCATAAATAGATTCTTGATAGCTTTTCTAGCCCTATACATGCCATCATAAACGTAGCCAAGTGAAGGTTTCTCATCACCATCCACAATTCTTAGCATACGAATAAGTGGTGCCACAACTTTAACAATAAATTCACAATTTGTCCAAAACCTTGCATCTAAAACAACTTCCACAACATCCTTTGCCTTTCGATCTTTATAGTATCTAGATTCTCTAAAAGTCTGACTAGTCACCAAAGCTTGTAAATTATGCTTGTGCTCAACAATGCTTTTCAATGCAATGAAGGTTGTTGCAAAACGTGTTGGCCCAGGACGTATGATTTCAGTCCATCCTTCTCTTTTTCTTAGCCAAGCCAACAAAAATGCATGATTATAAACAAACTTTGAAATCAAAGATGCACGGTAGGCTGTATCAGTCACATGTTGTAACTTGCCAATGTCACCCAATATCAAATTTAAACAATGGGCAGCACAAGGAGACCAAAAGATACTAGGATACTCATCAGTCAACAATCTCCCTGCTTTCTTATAATTGGCTGCATTATCAGTGACCAAATGTACAACATTCTTATGCCCAACAAAATCAACCAACTCCTTAAACAAATTGCAAATAGTTTGAGCATCTTTAACAACATCAGAGGCATCAACAGATCTAACAAAAATCACTCCCCTTGGATAGTAGACAAGAAAATTAATTAGTTGCCTATTCTTTTGGTCCTGCCAACCATCACCCATAATAGTACAACCAGTTTCATCCCAAGTACTTCTATAAGTTTCAAGCAATAACTGAGCCTCCTTTTTTAAATCATGCAATAACTTACATCTCAATGCATGATAATTTGGTCCTGTATAACCAGGACCCATTGCTGCTATAGCATCTATCATGGGCTTAAAGTAAATTGAATTTATAGCATTCATAGGGATACAAGTGTCAAAGAAGAACCTAGCAATAGCCAAATCAGCTTGATAGATAGACTTCTTACTTGCCATTGCAGTCTTAATTGATGGTTGACCTCCAGGAGTTGATCTTGGGGCAAAGTAACCATCCAACCCACTTGTTTTTCATTTACCCTTTTGTGCTGAAGTAGAAGTGGATATCTCTTTCCCTTTATATTGAGATGGTGGAGGTGGAGTAGGAATCTCTTGTAAGTCTGGTGTATCTCCCTCAAAAGGAATGCAACTAGGTCCATATGGATTATGGTCTTCCCATTGACTTTGTGATCGCTTCTTGGTTTCTTCAATTTCTTTCAAATTCTCTAACATTTTATGGCGGACATCAAAAGGCACCTTATCACACTTCTTAATATCTCCACCCTTTCCAGCAAGATGATGTTTCATTCTATGTATTCCTCCACCTCTAAACAACTTATCACAATACATACATTTAAGGACTTTTCTATTCCCATCTAAAATTTCAGTGCAATGCTCCCATGTTGGATCAACTTTTCCTCTAAGAGATTGTGATGATGCAGCACTTGAATTATGTTCAGAGGATGTCATCTTCAATAATACAAAGCAAAAGCACTCATTTTACAATTTATTAAAAAATAACAACTAGCCTTCAAGCAATACCAAATGACATTTTAAAAATGTCACTCATTCACATAGACAAACCAAGCAAAACAAAACAAAAAAAAGGGTCATCAAGATATCCCATATGCTTATCAAATATGCATGAGGAAAAGATAAAGAGTACTTGTGAGCACTTGTGAAATCACTGTATTCACTCAAATGATTATGCTATTTGATGATGCAGCATGTCATCAAAGATGGGATGCAGTGCTTGTTAACCAGTATCTATGTGATCTTAGGGAGGCAAAAAAGCAGGGCAGGAAAGAGAGAAGGCATAAGGAAGCACAGGCAGTGCTAGCTGCTGCAACTGCTGTCTATGTTCTACTGGGAAAAATAAAAAGGTTCTGCTTTGTGTTCTACTGGGAAGAAAAAAATTACAGCAGCAAATAAGAAAGTTTACTATATGTCAAGTGAAAAGAATTACAGCAGCAAAAAAATTACAACTGCTGTCTATGAGGATGAATCCTTTTTAAGTATGGATATGGGAATGAGGAAGTTAAGTGAAAAGCTTGATGCTCTTGTCAATAAATGCAAGGATCGACCATCTCTAACTTACATGGCTGTTAATAAAGGAGGCAATTGGATATCTAATGTGGGACAAACTGATGTGAATGCTGTGACATGGGGGGTCTTCCCAGCTAAGGAGGTCATCCAACCAACTATTGTAGACCCTGTCAGCTTTATGGTGTGGAAGGATGAGGCATTTGGAATTTGGTCAGAAGTATGGGCATGCTTGTACCCAGAGGGTGATGCATCCAGAAAATTGCTTGAAGAGGTTGGCTTTAAAAGCATGCATTTCTCTAAAACCAAGCTACATGGGTTTACTATAAAAGAGACATTCTATTTTATGATGCAAGAGTACAGGTTCCTTTTTATGCTTTTGTTGCAGGTGCAGGACACCTACTTCTTGGTTAGCTTGGTAGACAATGATTACATCCATGGGCAAAAACAGATTAGTATCATTAATGCAACAAAAAATAAATACTATCCATTTAGATTCTAGAAATTGAATACAGAAACAGTGAGTGAAACGCAAAACTAAGAATGGAGAAGCATTTTTTTGTAATGGCAATGAACATAAACAGGTGCAAAATTTGGTCATTATGTTCCATCAAATTGCTACATTTTCTAACATATCACTACATATAGTACTAGCTTGATCTAAGTGAGGAAGATGGGGATAGAAAACTGGGGGGAGGGGGCAACATCATGAATTGAATTAACTACCAAAATCAACAATTGTTTCAATAAATTTCAATAAAGTATGTAGACTACCTCTGGACAACAAGTCCTCCAAGAAGCAAGTCCTCAAATTCAGCTCCCTTATTCTCTTTCCTTTCTCACCTAGGAATAAAACAAAAGGAATAAAACAGCATGATATACAAACAGGAAGAGCATTCTGGATTTCTAAGCTTAAATAGAA
>QAOA01000725.1:874040-893680 GCA_003255065.1 Cercis canadensis | reverse complement strand
CAATTTTGGTCCCCCTATTTTAACCACTTGAACGTTTTGGTCCCCCTTCTTTAAAAATGAACTATTGAGTCCTTCTATATTCATAAAATGTACAAGTTTAGTCCATTTATCTTTAAGTCAAAATTCTTAGGTTTATTTTAAGGTGTAAAGTTCTCTGATTCATAATCCCACCGTTCATATTGAAGAGCTACGTCTTGTGAATCTTTTCATTAAATTTCAGCTCGATCTAACGGTGAATAAGTCTAAATTTTTAGTTAGATGAAAACTTATAGTTTTAGTATTTTGGGCTGAATTTCACCGTTAGATCGAGCTCAAATTTAGTGAGAAGGTTCACAAGATATAGCCCTTCAATCTGAACGGTGGGATTATGAATCAGAAAACTTTACACCTTAAAATAAACCTAAGAATTTTGACTTAAAGATAAATGGACTAAACTTGTATATTTTATGAATATAGAAGGACTTAATAGTTCATTTTTAAAGAAGGGGGACCAAAACGTTCAAGTGGTTAAAATAGAGGGACCAAAATTGTAATTAAGCCTAAATAATTTGTCTATATAGTAATAAAAGAAGTTGATGTAGTACCAATGTGACACAAAAATTGTCATCTAGTCAAATTTTGGCTCAATTTAGTACATAAAAAAAAATTAATGACATGATCATTTTTGTGCTATTTTGACATTATGTCAGTTTCTTTTATTATCATATAGACAAGTTGTTTGTCATGTTAGCACTAAATTGACGGATTTATAACCAAGGATGACGGCAAGGACCCAATTAAAAAAATTTTAAACTATAAGGACTTTACAAGATGAAAAAAAAAAAAAAACTATAGGAACTTGATTTAATATTTGTCAAAACTACAAGGACTTGCAATATATTTAAACCTTTTATATAAAAAGAGAATATATTACCTCAACATTTAGTGTCACAGAGCGCGTAACCTATTCAAAAAATAAAATAATTCAAAAATTCAAATTTCGTACATAATAAATTGTAGTAATTGCAATCACAATGATATTTAGAAATTAAGTAATTTAAAATTAATTAAAAATAAAAAAACGTTTGTGATTATGCATTAAAAATGTAATGTAATCAATACCATACTTAATTGTCTTTTCTAAATTAAATAAAATTTATTGTGATTATGTGCTTTTTTTCTTTCTTTTAGAAGAAATGAAAATTTCATTAACAACCAATACTAAGTTAAGGAATTTGGTGGCATATCATGCCAAATTGTTAAAGAGACAACATGAGAACCAAAATCAGCAACCCTATTAGCTACTTAGTTTGCTTGCCTCAACACCTAACTAAAAGAGCACTTGCATAGGCTCCTACTCAACTCATGGACGTCCTCAAAGATCACTCTTAGCAAAGTAATGCTTCTCGGCCTTCGTTGGAGAGAAAGGATTATATACTATAGATACCCAATACTCGGCCCAATTGTATCCAGACTCATTTAGCCAAATGCCCACTTCGTCAAATCTATATATGTATTCTATATCCCTTAGTCATCACCTATAAATAACCTCATGTCACAGGTATAAGGACTTTCACTTCTCTGAACATTGATTATATTCTTTAGCTCGGACCGTGCTAACTTAAACATCGGAGCTCAAGTATCACCATCGACTCTTGACCATCTATTGTTGTGCAGCTATTACACGTTCAACCCGGCTTCATTCATCTCCAGGCCATCAGTCTAGATCAGGCATCGTCATTTGGCGCTGTCTGTGGGAAACATTTTCTTCCCAAGAAATAAATCTCATTGTACGATCCTACTTTGAACACCATGAACCAATGTTTTAAAAATCGGACCGGTAACTGAACTGGTGTGGCAAAAAATGACCGGTCGGACCAAACGATCAAACCAGTCACATTAAAAGCATGTTTTTAAAAATTTATAATATAAGTACAATATAGCATATTACTCATAAAATAACAAAAAATGACTACAAAACAAAGAAAAGTATTTAAAACTTATGTAACATAATCATAACTTTTAATCAAACACAAGTTTCAAACTCACAATTCAAATACAACCATAATCTCAAACTCAAAATCTCAAAACAAAATATATGGCATACACTTAATTCATCAAACACATTTGTCTTTTTCATGCATTCTTCTCAAATTGAGGATGATCTTGGTTGAACCAAACATGTGCCTCACTTAAGTCAATCTCGCCACTTTCATAACTATTTATTATACCAATTGAATCTAAGTCAATTCCTCCACTTTCAACTCCAAGTTGTGATTCTCCTTCTTCAAGACGTAATTGCTCTTCATTGTTTCTTTCCTTTTGAATATTTTCTATTGGAATTACTTCATCATTATAAAGCATATTCTCCAATTCATTATAATCAAGAATTGGAGAGTCATATTCTTCCATGACCCAAAATTCATTATTGTCTATACTGTCATAATCAATAGGGTTAAAGAATGTCTTCTTTTTGTTATATGCCTTATAATTCAAGAAAAATATAAAATCAATAAAAATCATTTGATCATAACACTTTAGCAAAAAAAATCAAATTAGATTAAGAATGTGATAAAATACCTATTTTCCAAACGCAAATTATAATGTACATAGACAAGATCATTTAATCTTTGATGCTCCATATTCCTTTTCTTGTAGTGTATTCTTTCAAAAACACTTCAATTTCTTTCACAACCTGAAAAAGATGCAGTTTGACTCAAGAGTTGAATAGCCATCTTTTTGAGAGTTGGAGCACTATATCCAAAGTACTTCCACCATTCATCTAAAAAATATATATATTAGCAAAGCCGAAAACATATAATCAAACAAGAATATCACAAAAAGTTAGTGTTGAAATCTTACCAGGCTTCATAGTTTTGGAAGATTAAAAAGTATATGGCTGAGCAAAGCTCTCTAATCTTTTTTCATACAACTCACATTCCTTCCAAAAATTTGACTTCCCAGAAGGCACCTTTGCACTCACAATATCCATGAATCCTTTCATAACTTTCATTTTGGTTGAGAAGTTTTGTTTATCATAAAAGAACACGAGATTCAAGTAATAAGCAGCAGCATGCACACTTTGACGGAGTTGCCTATCCCACCTCACCTTGATAATCCTTGTATAGGTCTTATATAAAAACTTCTTATCCAAGTGAAGGTTTCTCATCACTATTAACAATTCTTAGCATGCGAATAAGTGGTGCCACAACTTTAACAACAAGCTCACAAGTTGTCCAAAACCTTGCATCTAAAACAACTTCCACAATATCCTTTGCCTTTCGGTCTTTGTAGTTTCTAGATTCTCTAAAAGTCTTACTAGTCACCAAATCTTGTAAATCATGCTTGTGCTCAACAATGCTTTTCAATGCAATGAAGGTTATTGCAAAACGTATTGGCCCTGGACATAAGATTTCAGTCCATCCTTCTCTTTTTCTTATTCAAGCCAACAAAAATGCATGATTGTAAACAAATTTTGAAATCAAAGATGCACGGTAGGCTATATCAATCACATGTTGTAACTTGCCAATGTCACCTAATATCAAATTTAAGCAATGGGCAGCATAAGGAGACCAAAAGATACTAGGATACTCATCAGTCAACAATCTTCCTGCTTTCTTATAATTGGCTGTATTATCAGTGACCAAATGTACAACATGCTTATGCCCAACAAAATCAACCAGCTCCTTAAACAAATTGCAAATAGTTTGAACATTTTTAACAACATCAGAGGCATCAACAGATTAACAAAAATCACTCCCCTTGGACAATAANAAGTTTCAAGCAATAACTGAGCCTCCTTTTTTAAATCATGCAATAACGTACATCTCAATGCATGATAATTTGGTCCTGTATAACCAGGACCCATTGCTGCTATAGCATCTATCATGGGCTTAAAGTAAATTGAATTTATAGCATTCATAGGGATACAAGTGTCAAAGAAGAACCTAGCAATAGCCAAATCAGCTTGATAGATAGACTTCTTACTTGCCATTGCAGTCTTAATTGATGGTTGACCTCCAGGAGTTGATCTTGGGGCAAAGTAACCATCCAACCCACTTGTTTTTCGTTTACCCTTTTGTGCTGAAGTAGAAGTGGATATCTTTTTCCCTTTATATTGAGATGGTGGAGGTGGAGTAGGAATCTCTTGTAAGTCTGGTGTATCTCCCTCAAAAGGAATGCAACTAGGTCCATATGGATTATGGTCTTCCCATNCTAAAAGTCTTACTAGTCACCAAAGCTTGTAAATCATGCTTGTGCTCAACAATGTTTTTCAATGCAATGAAGGTTGTTGCAAAATGTGTTGGCCCTGGACATATGTTTTCAGTCCATCCTTTTCTTTTTCTTAGCTAAGCCAACAAATATGCATGATTGTAAACAAATTTTGAAATCAAAGATGCACAGTAGGCTATATCAATCACATGTTGTAACTTGCCAATGTCACCTAATATCAAATTTAAGCAATGGGCAACACAAGGAGACCAAAAGATACTAGGATACTCATCAGTCAACAATCTTCCTACTTTCTTATAATTGGCTACATTATCAGTGATCAAATGTACAACATGACTATGCTCAACAAAATCAACAAACTTCTTAAACAAATTACAAATAGTTTAAGCATCTTTAACAACATCAGAGTCATCAACAGATCTAACAAAAATCACTCCCCTTGGACAATAGACAAGAAAATTAATTAGTTGCCTATTGTTTTGGTCTTGTCAACCATCACCGATAATAGTACAACCAGTTTCAACCCAAGTACTTCTATAAGTTTCAAGCAATAAATAAGCCTCCTTTTTTAAATCATGCAATAACTTACATCTCAGTGCATGATAATTTGGTCCTTTATAACCAAGACCCATTGCTGCTATAGCATCTAGCATGGGCTTAAAGTAAATTGAATTTATAGCATTCATAGGGATACAAGTGTCAAAGAAGAACTTAGCAATAACCAAATCAGCTTTATGGATAGACTGCTTACTCGCCATTGCAGTCTTAATTGATGGTTGACCTCCAGGAGTTTATCTTGAGGCAAAGTAACCATCCAAGTCACTTGCCTTTAGTTTACACTTTTGTGCTGAAGCAGATATCTCTTTCCCTTTATATTGAGATGGTGGAAGATGAACAGGAATCTCTTGCAAGTCTAGTGTATCCCCCTTAAAAGGAAAGCTTCTTGGATTATGGTCTTCACATTGGCTTTGTGATTGCTTCTTGGTTTCTTCAATTTCCTTCAAATTCTCTAGCATTTTATGGCGGACATCAAAAGGCACCTTACTACACTTCTTAATATCTCCACCCTTTCCAACAAGATGATGTTTCATTATCTGTATTCCCCACCTCTAAACAACTTCTCACAATACATACATTTAAGTACTTTTTTGTTTCCGTCTAAAATTTCAGTGCAATGCTCCTATGTTGGATCAACTTTTCCTCTAAGACATTGTGATGATGCAACACTTGAATTATGTTCAGAGGATGCCATCTTCAACACTTCAAAACAAAAGCATTCATTTTACAATTTATTAAAAAATAACAACCAACCTTCAAGCAATAACAAATGACATTTTAAAAATGTCACTCATTCACATAGACAAGCCAAGCAAAATAAAACAAAACAAATCAAGATATCCCATATGCTGCTTTAACATCACAGACCAAGAGGGAAAAAAATTAATATAGTAGTAAGCTTTTTCAGAATGTATGAGCTTTTTCAGAATTAATATCAAATATGCATGAGGAAAAGATAAAGAGCACCTGTGAAATCACTGTATTCACTCAAATGATTATGCTCTTTGTGGAGTCTGTAGCCTCTTTGCTTTGTTCTGCTGCGGGATCTGTGACACTTGCACTTTCTTTGTTCTGCTGCTGGATCTATGTACATGTAAGATGTATATTACAAAATTTCCAAGTGATTTATTGGATCTCAAGTTTATGCTATTAAGTTGTTCAGTAACTTCTACAATACATGTAAGAAGTACTTCACTAACCAGAAAACAGAATAATTTAATTCGCATTCCATAATCTGCACATAGATAGATTTTACCCATCCCCAATAGGCAATTAACAATAGAAGAAAATGGAATCAAGTTGCTTTAGAAATAATGCAAAGTTTAGAAAACTGCAATATATATCTTGATTTAATAGACAAACTCAATATTTAAAAATTCTTTACATGTAAGTAATTCCCCTTGTCAATAACTCTGAACAATCAACCCATCATATGATGAAAAGCATTTTACATACCCTATGACCTAAAAGCATCTTATGATTGGCTATGAAGGAATATGATCCTGGTATCATAAAGGAAAGCAAACATTGTAAATAACCATTATGACCTATCAGATTTTAATGTTCAACACCATCAATGAATGCAGATGATAGCATCAACTCTGAGAATACAAACTCAAACTTGACTAGAAAACACCATTTACGCATATCTTCTCTAGCATTTGGCTTCAACAACCCAATCAGTAATTGAGGTGGTAGAAAAGGAAAAAGAAAAATTTACATTTATGTTAAAATAGTTAACAAATATAGGTTCTTGAGAATTAGTAATTTTAACACATAAGCAGGCTATATACTTCAAACTTATAACAATATAAACATCATACAAATATGTAAAGGTGAAAGGGAAAAAGAAATGAGGATTTAATAGAGTATTATTAATTATGAATGGTTGCAAGGGAAGTTATATGAATCTCATGAATGCAAACTTGCAAAAAACCTAAAATATAGCCCCAATATCAATGAATCGGAAACACACAGAAAAAGCAATGTTCCAGTTGAAAGCCAAACCATCAATTCATGTTCACTAATAAGAATTACCTAATCTAAGAGTCTAGTAAAGTCCCCAATATAACTCTGCTTCAGGGCACTGCCATTAGTTAGAATATCAACTGATATATGACATATATTTACAAGCTTAAGTTAAATATCAGAATATTGATAATTCTGTCCAGCGTCCAAACTTGCTTAATTATCATTAACATCCCCATCTTCAATCCTTCCAGGGATAAATTATATGTTAAAATATTTATTTATAGTTTATAAAGTAGTAAGCAGACAACCAGTAAAATATTTACTAGTTAACTAAGCTCCAAATGACTATATCTTATTTTAAAATAGACCCTAACTATCCACAAATTAATAGGAACAGTTACAGTACGGTGATGTTAAAAGAATGATTCATAAACAGCAGAGTTACAATTGCTGTATGAAACTTCAAGTTATAGCACAGAAAATAGCATAATGAGGGGAATTACAGAGCAAAACTAATTCCTTGGGAAAATTTTATCATAGACAAAAAGGACTAGAAAATGGTCAAGAGTTATATTAAGAAAAGAAAATATTGAAAATCCAGTTCTTAAGCTGGTCAGGGAATGTACTTTTAAACTTCTATGCACTTCAACAGTGAATTTTTAGGATCCTAGTAAAATGCATTACCTTAAGACGGGTTATTCTTGATGCTTTCCAGCATAGTAAGCTTCTCGACCTAGGCTCCAATCTCCTAAGAAGTCAAATAATTTTAAAAGTTAATATTTAGTTCTAACATACACATTACATGTTGAAACAGGAAAGCATTCATAGTTGAATATTCAAAAATAGTCACACCAACATCTCTTATTTAATATCTTACACTCCTATAATGAAGAACTTACCATGGCTGAGACAAAGATATATGTTAAATTAGATTTATCCCTTTTGATGAGATAATCTAGAAAGAANCCTAATTTCTAAACACTTGAGGGATTGAGAGTATATCTTGTGAGGATTATCATTCTTGACTTATGCTTTCCAATTGAAGTTACCTTGTTTGTTGATTTTGGATGAGAAGAAATTTTATTTCATAAATGCTATGACTTCCTTGAATTTTTAATTGCTCATCTTACTAGTAGTATGAACTTCTGCATATCTTAAATATCATTGGGAGTTAATCCTTTAGTTTTTAAATTTGCTTTTGTTTCCTTGTTCTTTCTTTTCTTAGTTTTGGAATTCTAGTTTGCCCGAGACCTGCAAAAGCTAAGTGTGGGGGAATTTGATGAACACACTTTTTATACAGACGTGCAAAAGCTAAGTGTGGGGGAATTTGATGAACACACTTTTTCTACAATAGTTATCCCTCATATTTAGTCTTTTAAACCTCTTTTGGGCTTAATTGAGTAGACTTGGACCTCATTTGATGACTTTGGATCCATTTGTGCCTAATTGCAATTTTTAGCAATACTGAGCATTTTATGCTGTCTCTATGTTTCGTGTATATCTTGAGTTCTGGATGTCTAAAAATTTCTAGTCTTACCTTGTAGGAAAGCTGAGAGAATTATCTACAACTTTTATTCAGGGCTCCAAAGCCAATTCGGACGTCCAGAAGGTCATATGCAGCCTGGAAGCCAGAGAAGACATGCTGTCGCAGGATCCTGACCTACATACAGTGTTTGGGCCATAACTTGAGCTTCAGATG
The DNA here is from genome assembly GCA_003255065.1 of Cercis canadensis. Classification (NCBI taxonomy): domain Eukaryota; kingdom Viridiplantae; phylum Streptophyta; class Magnoliopsida; order Fabales; family Fabaceae; genus Cercis; species Cercis canadensis. The sequence continues at coordinate 885,240 of QAOA01000725.1, read as the reverse complement.
TCATATGGACTTGAAATTGGTCCCATTGGAAAGATAAGACGCATAGCTTCAATTTTTATGCAGACCAGTTAACCAGATTATATAGTTTAGATGGTCTTATTTCCAGTCAAAGTTAGCTGATGGTTCCAGAGACCTGTTGGCACTTAAATGGGCCTAACTTCTTCATCACAAGTCCAATTGAGCCCAAACCAAAGCCCAATGAAAGCTAAGGCCCATAAGAATAAGTGTGACCTAAGGGAAATTTGGGTGTGCATGTAATTTTGGAGGTCTATATGTTCAAGAGGAGGCAGCCGAAAATCATAATCAACACATTAGATACTTCAGACAGCTTTTAAAGTTTTCTTAGTCTTTAAGTTTTCTCTCTAGATATTTTGTAAGAACTTGGCTTCTCTTGTTCATGGAGGGCTAATTCATCAAATCAATACAGGTTTTGGCTGTTCTGATTATTGATTTTGAGATTATGTGTTGTTGTTATTCATTCAATGATTAATCTACTTCTTGCTTCCTCTGGACTATTCTGTTTGAATTGTTAAAATTTGAAGTTGGATCTTCATGTGTGATTGCTTAATTGCATGTGATTAAAGAGGATTGTATGGTTAATTAATGTTTCTAAGCTTTTGGATGGATTAATTACCTTGGCTGGATCATGGACTTAGGTAAAACTGGACTTGAATGTTTGCTTAATTCATTTAGTCTTAGTTAAATCCGAATTCTGGTTGCTTAACCAGTGGACATCCATAGAGGACTGAGAGGCTTCTTGATGTTTTCTAAGGCCAAGAACATGGTTAATAATTGAATGGATCATTGGAAATTAAGGATGGATTAAAATCAGAATCAGTTAAGACTTGGATTGGTTGTTTTCCTTTAGGGTTACCACTTACAATTAATTTCTGTCAATCATTAAAACAAACAAAACCCCCTATTTATATGTTCTTAAAACTGATTCACTAAATAGAACAATCCTTTGGTTCGACTTAGGGCTGCCTTATGCTACAAGTGGCTTAGGTAACCGACCTAAAACTTTAACTAATTTGAGGAGCCTCGACAGCTCATCAAGTTTGCAGTACTTTTTAGGTATCCAAATACCCTTCCAACTGCTTCCCAATGTTCTGTACTAGAACTACTTGTAAATGTTGACAATTTGCATACAGCAAAAGCAATATCTAGTCTTGTACAATACATTGCATATATTAAGCTTCCTATAGCACTAGCATATTTCAATTGTTCTATTGGTCTACCAGTATTTTTCACAAGTTTTACACTAGTATCATATGGAGTACTGTATTCTCTAATTTTGAGATGACCAAAGTTGCTAAAAATTTTGTCTATGTAATGAGTTTGACTTAAAGTAAACTCATGATCATGCTTAGTAACTTTGATACCCAAAATTGTATCCACCTCATTAAGATCTTTCATCTTAAATTTTGAGGTCATAAACCTTTTAGTTTCATTTATACCATGCATGTTGGTACCAAAGATAAGCATATCATCTACATAGAGGCTAACTATAACTTCATAATCTTTAGTAAACTTGGAATAAATACATTTGTCAGCAGTATTATGTCTAAACCCAAAAGACAAAATTGTTGAATCAAATTTTTCATGCCATTGTTTAGGAGCTTGTTTAAGACCATACAAAGATTTTACAAGCTTGCACACCTTGTGTTCATTTGCAAGAAGAACAAAACCTTCAGGTTGTTGCATATAAACTTCTTCCTTTAAATCACCATTTAAAAATTTTGTTTTAACATCTATTTGATGTACATGCAATTTATATATAGATGCCAAAGCAAAAAGAACTCTAATGGATGTTATTCTAGCAACTGGAGCATAGGTATCAAAATAATCTAGATCTTTCTTTTGAGTAAAACCTTTTGCAACTAGTCTTGCTTTAAAGGTTTGCAATGTACCATCAGAATTATATTTCCTCCTGAAAACCCATTTGTTACCAATGGGCTTTGAGCCAGGTGGTAAGTCAACTAAGACCCAAGTATTATTAGACATTATTGAGTCCATTTCATCNACTACTCAAACAGTCATCAAAAGAAGAACCATAAACAGTAAAATCATCCATAAACACCTCCATGCACTCCTCTAAAAAATCAGAGAATAGACTTACCATGCACCTCTGGAAGGTACCAGGGGCATTGCAAAGGCCAAAAGGCATCCGCCGGTAAGCAAATGTGCCGAAGGGACAGGTAAAAGTGGTTTTCTCTTGATCCTCCGGTGCTATATGAATCTGGAAGTACCCAGTGTAGCCATCCAGAAAGCAGTAATGTGATTTCCCAGCTAACCGCTCCAGCATTTGATCGATGAACGGCAGGGGGTAATGATCCTTCCTGGTGGCTTGATTCAGCCTCCTGTAATCGATGCAGACCCGCCAGCTGTTCTGCACTCGGGTAGGCAGCAACTCGTTGTTCTGGTTGGCCACAACTGTCACCCCGGATTTCTTCAGAACGACCTGCACTGGGCTCACCCAAGTGCTGTCAGAGATAGGATAAATGATGCCAGCTTGCAGAAGCTTGGTCACCTCCTTCTTTACTACATCCAGGATGAGAGGGTTTAATCGTCTCTGGGGTTGCCGCACTGGTTTAGCGCCATCTTCAAGTAATATGCGATGCATGCATGTAGATGGACTAATGCCAGGAATATCTGCTAACGTCCAGCCAATGGCTCGCTTATGCTCTCACAGAATGCACAGCAATCTTTCCTCTTGCTCAGGAAGTAAATTGTTGGCCACAATTACTGGAAGCTGCTCTGCAGAGGCCAAAGACGCATACTTCAGATGCTTAGGCAGAGGCTTCAGCTCTAGCTTGGGTGGCTGCACTGTAGAGGGTAGAAATTTGGGTGGCTGAATGTCAATCTCTGTAGACTGAATCTCCTCCTGAACAGCAGCTGCTGCTAGCTCTGGGGAATGCAGAAAGCTGGGTGGCTGAATGTCAATCTCTGCAGACTGAATCTCTTCCTGAACAGTAGCTGCTGCCAGCTCTGGGGAACCAAAGTTATCATCACGTAAAAATGTGGAGATCTCAGCACAAATAGCACAGCCAGAATCACCGTCACAATCAGTACAAGATTGGCACTGAATAGAATCATCAAAACCAGCCAAATCAGGTAAGTCAGCACACATATGACGGTAAACATCCTCAACCAAATCATCAATCACATCAATGTGAAAGACAGCATGCTCATCCATGGGATGCTTCATAGCATCAAAAATGTTGAACTGCACAACAGATTCGCCAAACTCCATGGATAGAGTTCCTGCATACACATCAATTTTAGTCCGCGCAGTCTTGAGGAGTGGTCTGCCCAGAATGAGTGGAGCCTTGCTGGATTGTGATTGTCCTTCCATCTCCAGAATGTAGAAATCTGTTAGAAAGATCAGCTCATCAACTCTGACCAACACATCTTCAATCAACCCAGCTGGATAAGCACTGCTCCTGTTGGCTAGCTGTATCACAACTCCTGTGGCATTCAAGGGTCCAAGCCCGAGGGAACTAAAAATAGACATAGGCATGACATTGATCGAAGCGCCTAGATCTAGCATGGCATGCTCGAACTTGGAATTGCCTATAACACAGGGGATTGTGAAAGCCCTGGATCCTTGCACTTCTGAGGCATAGGTTGAATAAGGGCTGAGACATTCTGACTCATGCTAATCCGCTCATTGCCCTTCAGCCTCCTCCTCTGGGTGCACAATTCCTTGAGAAATTTGGCATATCTAGGAATTTGCTTGATAGCATCCAGCAAGGGAATGTTAACTTCCACCTTCCTGAACGTCTCCAGAAGCTCTCTATCTTTCTCTGCCTCATCTTGCTTCTTGGACAGAGTAGCTCTCTGTGGAAAGGGAAGAGCTACTGCAGGCAGCTTGCTTGCAGGTGCAAGGTTGATTGGCTCAGGAACTGCTTGCTCTGCTGGTTGGGACTCACTGGCAGGTTGAGGCTCGGCTGGCTCTTGCAAGGATTTGCCAGACCTCAATGTGATAGCACTCACATTACTCCCATTTGGATTGGGAATTGTCTGTGAAGGGAGTTTGCCAGAACCCTTGGACTGCAACTGGCTAACTGATGATGCCAATTGTCCAATCTGTGTTTCCAGATTCTCCATGGTTGACTCTGCCCTCTGCTGGAACTGGATGTTGGGCCGAATAGCTATGTATTTAGGGTATTTATTTTCTAATTTATTGCTTGAGACTTTGTTTTAGTTTAAGTTTGTAGTAATGGCCCATTTTGAACTTTTATTAAGGCTGGTCATTACTTAACCCACTTAGGGCTTGCTTAGTTGGGTTTTAGGATCTTTGGGTCAGTTTGGGTTCGGTTACCCACTCAGCTCCTAAAATCGCCCCACAAACACTTTAAGGAAATGATTGCCTTTGTCATCAACATTATTCAGAAATTAATCAAAGAACTTGTTCAGAGGTTTCTTCTCTTTTCTCTCTTTTGAGAGCTATGGACCAGCAAGGGTACAACTTGCTTGGTGCTAGAATCTTATCACTCCCAATCTTTTTTTTCCCTGAAGTTTGGCGATTCAATCTATGCTTCATCATTTCCACGTTGGTTCTTGATTCTTTGTGCTTGAGAGGTTTGACTGCATTGTTGAGTTGCTCATTCTAAGTTTAAGGGTCTTCACTTCATTTCCATTCATCTTGTTTTGTTTAATTCACTGGCCAATTTCTTGGGATCCTTGGATTCGTGGTGTTATGCTGAGTTGACCAATCGCATCAACAAGCAAAATGTTAAGTTTTTGGGTATTTGTTGAGTGGATTTTACACCCACTTTATAAATGCTTTTAGCTTAACTTTATGTTTGTGTCTTGAGATTTGTAGCCTTAATCTTGTTCATTCTGTCTATTTTGTAGGTTTGAATGGAAAAAGTGAAAATTATTGCTTAAAGAGGCATTGAAGACATGATTTGACAAATTTTTGGTTTGTTGGGTGTTGCTATGCTACTCCCTGGCGTCGCTATGCTCTAAGTCCACCAGCTGCAGAGGTGAGCAAGGTGTTGGGCATCCTTATGCTACTTCCTAGCGTCGCTACGCCCTCACTTAGCCAAAAGCCACATTGAAGCATCCTTTGGGCGTCGCTACGCCCTTGACCAATGTCGCTATGCCCATGACCTAGAGTCGCTTTGCCAGGCCATCCACCAAAGCACTCCCTGGGCGTCCTAGCGCTCGTGATCTAGCGTCCCAACGCCCAACGTGCATTCTTCCGCGCACGTGCTTTGTTTTTCCTATTAGAATTAGAAGTAATAGGTTTTAGTATTTAAGCAACTTTTAGGTTTGAGTTTAGGGATCTTTTCTTGACTTTTTGGAAGTAAGGAAGCAAGAGCTAATCTCTTATTTAGGGCTATGATGTAACCTAATTATAAACGGTTGTAGTTTCTTGTGAAATTAATTTGAGGTCTATATTTTTTATTTGAGTGTTTATCCCTATTCTTAATGCTTCTAATTAACTGGCCATTAATTAGTTAATTAGTTAATCACTTAGAGACTGAAAGGAGATTTGTGTGTCTAGTTCATTGAGATAAATATCACTGGTTGCATGTAGGATAGGAATATACTTCCATGACTTGTGTAGTCAATTTTGTATCTGATAGCCAATATTTGTATCAACACCATAGCAACTTTACCTGCTCGTGCATTGCACAGGCATGACACTAGATTAAAGTAAACTAGAAAAAGTAAAAATTATAAAAATCACGAAAAAGTAAAAAGTAAACTTGGCAGCAGTAGGTGAGAAAAGGAAGCTTCAGCTTCATGAATTGGATGAGTTTTTGCATCAAGCTTATGAGAGTTCAAAGCTCTACAAAGAAAAAATGAAGCGATGACATGACAAGAGGATTATCCCAAGGAATTTTGAATCGGGACAACAAGTGTTATTATACAACTCAAGGTTGAAACTCTTTCCTAGGAAGTTGAAATCGAGGTGGTCAGGTCCCTTTTTTATCAAAAAAGTCTTCCCCTATGGAGCTATTGAAGTAGCTAGCATTCATTTAGGAATAAGCTTCAAGGTTAATGAAAAAAAGCTTAAGCGTTATTGGGGAGATGGGGTTCAGCACCAAATTTGTCCAATGGTCCTTTCTGCACTAACATAACACCAGAGAGAGTTCAGCTTAGCACTATAAATTAAGTGCTTGTTGGAACGCAACCCAATATCTAGTGTTTTATTGTTTTCTTAAGTTTCTTTATGATTTATCTTGAATTGGTTTCTCTAAGTGTCTTAATTAGTTTTTAGCTAAAAGAGGAGATTTATTTCCTATTTTTTCTGGTGTAGGTTTTGCTTGAGACACTTATGCAGATTCAAGCTCAGTATTCAAGCTTAGAATGAAGAACATGGATTGAAACACAGTCGTCCCTACCCCATGTGCATCAGTTAAAGATACCAAGAGAAGAACACGGCTAGTGACATGGTCATGTCAATACTTGTGTTGATTGGCCAAAGGCTTATGAATTATTCAAAAAATCTAGAAGAAGAACACGGCCAATGACATGGTCGTGTCTATACCTATGTGAACCATCCAGAAAGTCAAGGAGGAAAACACGAGCACACATGACCGTGGCAGCAAGCGTGTGGATGACAAAGAGAGTCCTGAAAGAACACGGCAAATGACATGGCAGTGTCTATTCCCGTGTCGGTTGACCAAAAGTGACCCACCTGAAGATACGGCCATGTCAATACCTAGGTAAGTATCCATGCATGTCATGTCACTAACACGGTCGCACAAACGGCCGTCTCTTGCTCGTGTCACTTAAAAGGATTTTCGACACTCTACACACGGCCCAATACACAGGCATGTCACCCCCGTGTCACACCAACACCTCCACTGCCATGCACGTGTCAACTTCCCGTGTTTCTTACCCAAGCCCAACACGGCCACAATATACGGCTGTGTCACTTAAAACCCTTTAAAATTCTGGTTCACGGGTCATCATTTCACTTAAAAAAATAACCCAATTTCTCTCATTCTCCTCTAAATCCCTAACCATTCCGGTACTCCCATACCCATTTCTGGCCAAACTCCTCTAAATTGAATAAGTGGCCTAAATGTAACAAAATAATAAAACATATGCCTAAAATTGGGTCACCAATTTAAAAAGAAAAAAGAAAAACAATTTACTCACACATTTCTCTCATTCTCCTCTAAATCCTTAACCATTCCGGTACTCCCATTCCCATTTCCGGCCAAACTCCTCTAAATTGAATAAGTGGCCCAAATGTAACAAAATAATAAAACATATGCCTAAAATGGGGTCACCAATTTAAAATGAAAAAAGAAAAACAATTTATCACACTAGGTTAGCACCCATAATCAGCCTGGCCACAAGTACATGATAAATGAAACTTTCAATATTGAAAAATTAGTTGAAGACTTAGATATGAAAATATGGTTTCTACAGTTTGTATTTCTTTACATGTTTACCATTTCAGAAACGTGAGAAACAAATATTTTCATGTGATCATGTAGGAAACATGTAAAGAAAGTAAATAAGTATTTTGCCTGTGATAAAGGAAAAGATAATTGGCATTATTCAAGATGACTCATGATGCGAAAGATATACTAGATCCAAAAGTCCAAGATTCGAGCCTGGGAATTAGCAAGAAATTTAAAACCAATGTTTGATCCTGGGAATTGGCAAAAAATTTAAAAACCAAGATTTAAGCAAACACAGAAGCACAAGAATAAAACCGATAAACAACTAAAGAACTAACTAAATACCAAGTGAATGAAATCTATTTCATTTATATAAAATTCACTCATTATTTAACATATATATATATATATATATATATATATAAATATATATATATATATATCTGTGTGTGTGTGTGTCTGTATTTGTGTAAAATAACTTATTTGTTTCATTGGAATGATTATTTATTCCATATTAATTCGTAATTGAATATTTTTATGATATCTTTTCTTTGAACTTGTGTTTTCATTGTCATAATAATTTATTTATTTTTGTGTCCTTATGTTTATTTTTATGTTTATGTTTATGTTTATGTTTATATTTATGTTTATGTTTATGTTTATGTTTATGTTTATGTTTCTGTTTATGTTTATGTTTCTGTTTATGTTTATGTTTCTGTTTATGTTTATGTTTATGTTTATGTTTATGTTTATGTTTATGATTATGTTTATTAAAAAATTAGCCAATTTATTTGGTTTATATAAGGTGTTGAATAATTTGTAAAATAGATATGAGAACAAGTTCAAAATTTGACAAACTTAAGGAATTTTGATTGCTTATAATTCCAACCAAAAGCCTATCTATAACTTTAAGATAATGCGCTGCATATGCCCATGTTTCAAGCCCAATATACTAGCAAGTTAAATATTTAAATGTGTTCATTGGTTTGTAGTGTGATAGTAGGTGGGGGAAGTTGTGCTAATTTAGCTTGCTTATACATAAACACTTCAAACCCTACATTCTCCAATCGCTCAACAATAATAGGGAGGTAACAGTGAGCAAAAAAGTCCTAATCTCTTTCTCCATTGGCAAGTATGAAGATGAGGTGCTTTGTGATATTATTCCCATGCAGGCTAGCCACATACTCCTTAGTAGGACTAGACCATTTGACTACAAAGTCAATCACAGTGGGTACATAAAATTATACTTATTTGTTTTCAACAAGAGGTTAATTACCTTGATCCTTATGTCTCCAAAGAAAATTCTAAAAGATCAAATACGGATAAAAAAGATTGTGAGCTTGAGAGAGAGCAAAAGAGAGTGGAGGCCAAGACCTTCAAGAGGCAAGAAAAAGAGAGAGAAACCGAGAGCAGATTGAGTGGAAAGAAGAGATGAAAAATGAAAGATTATGAGCTTGGGAAAAGAGAGTCCAAGAAAGTTTTGCTTTCTCATAAGCCTACTCTAACATCCTTGTGCAAAAAGACTTATGTTGAGACTAATCCCTTCAATCTTTCATGTTCTAGTGTGTGTTTGTCCCATGTGTAGAATCTTGAAGAAGTCTCTCAAAAAACAACACAAGATGGAATGTGGTTAACTTTACACATTTTCCTACTTTGACATTAACTTATGTTGATTGTGCACTTGCTGAAAAATTGTTTAATCATGATCCTACTCTTGTTGTAATGGTGTATGCATGTGGAGATTGAAGAAATAATGTTGATGGATTAGGAGATTTCATGCTTCTTACTTATTTACATGCTAGGGCACTAGGTCTCGATCATGTTAGAACCTTGTGTGATAGTGACTTTTATGATATCTGTAGGAAGAGTATGAGTGTTACATGGGCTGCACAACTCCACCATATGCCAAATTACTCTTTGTTTAGAAAGCTCGATCACCAGTTATTCCATAACTCCATGTATAGATCTCACATTTCTCTTAATTCTTGCATAAATAACACTTTTTGTGATACCACTGTATTTTGTAAGGATGAACTTGCACATGATTGTTATAGGCTTAGATTTGTTGGACATAATTATTTGCTTTCTTTTAGATTTATATATGGAACCTATGGTTGGTTGTCCATACCTTGTAAGGTTTGTCATATCTCTCATACCCTATCTAAAGTGGTGAATCTTTTGTTGCACATTTCCATTGGATACTTTTTGAAGGCCTACTTCTTGGTATTATTAAATCAAGAGCTGAGTTTAGTTTATTCTAGTCCTACAGCGCTTGCTTCACTATTTCTTTTATGCCTTTATGCATTTTTATGCTTTTGTGTTCCTCACAAAAATTTCAGCGTTGTGGTTTCTTGTAAGGAATTTGAGAGGGTGGTCTTTGACCTGGGTATCTCCTTTTACTTTGTTGTTACAAATAAGGGAGAAGGAACTTAAATGTTCAAAATGAAGCTGATCAATGTAACACAAGTCTTAGTGGTTGCACTAAGCATATCTTCCTTCCTCTACAATCTTAAACCTTGTTGTGGCTTGATATTAATTGGGTTTTACACTCATTACCTTTTTCTTGTTGATGTAGGTTAAAGATTTGAGGGCAAGTCTTTTTGAATAGGGAAGGGATGATGCGATGCAAGGTAGCAACACCAAGGAGGCCGAGGCTAGGGTTTAGCTCATAGTTATTTGGTCAATAGTCTTTGTATTTTGATATCATTGTTGGGTCGAATAGCTATGTATTTAGGGTTTTTATTTTCTGATTTATTTCTTGAGACTTTGTTTTGGGTTAAGTTTGTAGTAATGGCCCATTTTGAACTTCTATTAGGGCTGGTCATTACTTAAGCCACTTAGGGCTTGCTTAGTTGGGTTTTAGGATCCTTGGGTCAGTTGGGTTCGGTTACCCACTCAGCTCCTAAAATTGCCCCACAAACACATCGGTTACCCACTCAGCTCCTAAAATCGCCCCACAAACACTTTAAGAAGCTGATTGCCTTTGTCATCAACATTATTCAGAAATTAATCAAAGAACTTGTTGAGAGGTTTCTTCTCTTTTCTCTCTTTTGAGAGCTATGGACCAGCAAGGGTACAACTTGCTTGGTGCTAGAATCTTATCACTCCCAATCTCTTTTTTCCCTGAAGTTTGGCGATTCAATCAATGCTTCATCATTTCCACGTTGGTTCTTGATTCTTTGTGCTTGAGAGGTTTAGTTGCATTGTCGAGTTGCTCATTCTAAGTTTAAGGGTCTTCACTTCATTTCCATTCATCTTGTTTTGTTTGATTCACTGGCCAATTTCTTGGGATCCTTGGATTCGTGGTGTTATGCTGAGTTGACCTATATTCACAAGGGAAATCGCATCAACAAGCAAAATGTTAAGTTTGGGGGTATTTGTTAAGTGGATTTTACACCCACTTTATAAATGCTTTTAGCTTAACTTTATGTTTGTGTCTTGAGATTTGTAGCCTTAATCTTGTTCATTCTGTCTATTTTGTAGGTTTGAATGGAAAAAGTGAAAATTATTGCTTAAAGAGGCATTAAAGACAAGATTTGGCAAATTTTTGGTTTGTTGGGTGTTGCTATGCTACAAGATATGACAAATTTTTGGTTTGTTGGGTGTTGCTATGCTACTCTGTGGCGTCGCTATGCTCCAAGTCCACCAGCTGTAGAGGTGAGCAAGGTGCTGGGCATCCTTATGCTACTTCCTAGCGTCGCTACGCCCTCTCTTAGCCAAAAGCCACATTGAAGCATCCTTTGGGCGTCGCTACGCCCTTGACCAATGTCGCTATGCCCATGACCTAGAGTCGCTTTGCCAGGCCATCCACCAAAGCACTCCCTGGG
>QAOA01000725.1:847321-866941 GCA_003255065.1 Cercis canadensis | reverse complement strand
TTAAAAAATTAGCCAATTTATTTGGTTTATATAAGGTGTTGAATAATTTGTAAAATAGATATGAGAACAAGTTCAAAATTTGACAAACTTAAGGAATTTTGATTGCTTATAATTCCAACCAAGAGCCTATCTGTAACTTTAAGATAATGCGCTGCATATGCCCATGTTTCAAGCCCAATATACTAGCAAGTTAAATATTTAAATGTGTTCATTAATTTGTAGTGTGATAGTAGATGGGGGAAGTTGTGCTAATGTAGCTTGCCTATACATAAATACTTCAAACCCTACATTCTCCAATCGCTTAACAATAATAGGGAAGTAACAGTGAGCAAAAAAGTCCTAATCTCTTTCTCCATTGGCAAGTATGAAGATGAGGTGCTTTGTGATATTATTCCCATGCAGGCTAGCCACATACTCCTTGGTAGGACTTGACCATTTGACTACAAAGTCAATCACAGTGGGTACATAAAATTATACTCATTTGTTTTCAACAAGAGGCAAATTACCTTGATCCTTATGTCTCTCCAAAGCAAATTCTAGAAGATCAAATACGGATAAAAAAGATTGTCAGCTTGAGAGAGAGCAAAAGAGAATGGAGGCCAAGACCTTCAAGAGGCAAGAAAAAGAGAGAGAAACCGAGAGCAGATTGAGTGGAAAGAAGAGATGAAAAATGAAAGATTATGAGCTTGGGAAAAGAGAGTCCAAGAAAGTTTTGCTTTCTCATAAGCCTACTCTAACATCCTTGTGCAAAAAGACTTATGTTGAGACTAATCCCTTCAATCTTTCATGTTCTAGTGTGTGTTTGTCCCATGTGTAGAATCTTGAAGAAGTCTCTCAAAAAACAACACAAGATGGAATGTGGTTAACTTTACACATTTTCCTACTTTGACATCAACTTATGTTGATTGTGCACTTGCTGAAAAATTGTTTAATCATGATCCTACTCTTATTGTAATGGTGTATGCATGTGGAGATTTAGGAAATAATGTTGATGGATTAGGAGATTTCATGCTTCTTACTTATTTACATGCTAGGGCACTAGGTCTCGATCATGTTAGAACCTTGTGTGCTAGTGACTTTTATGATATCGGTAGGAAGAGTATGAGTGTTACATGGGCTGCACAACCCCACCATATGCCAAATTACTCTTTGTTTTGAAAGCTCGATGACCAGTTATTCCATAACTCCATGTATAGATCTCACATTTCTCTTAATTCTTGCATAAATAACACTTTTTATGATACCAATGTATTTTGTAAGGATGAACTTGCGCATGATTGTTATAGGCTTAGATTTGTTGGACATAATTATTTGCTTTCTTTTAGATTTATATATGGAACCTATGGTTGGTTGTCCATACCTTGTAAGGTTTGTCATATCTCTCATACCCTATCTAAAATGGTGAATCTTTTGTTGCACATTTCCATTGGATACTTTTTGAAGGCCTACTTCTTGGTATTTTTAAATCAAGAGTTGAGTTTAGTTTATTCTAGTCCTACAGTGCTTGCTTCACTATTTCTTTTATGCCTTTATGCATTTTTATGCTTTTGTGTTCCTCACAAAAATTTCAGCTTTGTGGTTTCTTGTAAGGAATTTGAGAGGGTGGTCTTTGACCTGGGTATCTCCTTTTACTTTGTTGTTACAAATAAGGGAGAAGGAACTTGAATGTTCAAGATGAAGCTGGTCAATGTAACACAAGTCTTAGTGGTTGCACTAAGCATATCTTCCTTCCTCTACAATCTTAAACCTTGTTGTGGCTTGATATTAATTGGGTTTTACACTCATTACCCTTTTCTTGTTGATGTAGGTTAAAGATTTAAGGGCAAGTCTTTTTGAATAGGGAGGGGATGATGCGATCCAAGGTAGCAACACCAAGGAGGCCGAGGCTAGGGTTTAGCTCATAGTTATTTGGTCAATAGTCTTTGTATTTTGATATCATTGTTGGGCCGAATAGCTATGTATTTAGGGTCTTTATTTTCTGATTTATTTCTTGAGACTTTGTTTTGGGTTAAGTAGTAATGGCCCATTTTGAACTTCTGTTAGGGCTGGTCATTACTTAAGCCACTTAGGGCTTGCTTAGTTGGGTTTTAGGATCTTTGGGTTAGTTTGGGTTCGGTTACCCACTCAGCTCCTAAAATTGCCCCACAAACACTTTAAGGAGATGATTGCCTTTGTCATCAACATTATTCAGAAATTAATCAAAGAACTTGTTGAGAGGTTTCTTCTCTTTTCTCTCTTTTGAGAGCTATGGACCAGCAAGGGTACAACTTGCTTGGTGCTAGAATCTTATCACTCCCAATCTCTTTTTTCCCTGAAGTTTGGTGATTCAATCAATGCTTCATCCTTTCCACGTTGGTTCTTGATTCTTTGTGCTTGAGAGGTTTGGCTGCATTGTTGAGTTGCTCATTCTAAGTTTAAGGGTCTTCACTTCATTTCCATTCATCTTGTTTTGTTTAATTCACTGGCCAATTTCTTGTGATCCTTGGATTCGTGGTGTTATGCTGAGTAGACCAATCGCATCAACAAGCAAAATGTTAAGTTTTTGGGTATTTGTTAAGTGGATTTTACACCCACTTTATAAATGCTTTTAGCTTAACTTTTTGTTTGTGTCTTGAGATTTATAGCCTTAATCTTGTTCATTCTGTCTATTTTGTAGGTTTGAATGGAAAAAGTGAAAATTATTGCTTAAAGAGGCATTGAAGACAAGATATGACAAATTTTTGGTTTGTTGGGTGTTGCTATGCTACTCCCTGGCGTCGCTATGCTCCAAGTCCACCAACTGCAGAGGTGAGCAAGGTGCTGGGCATCCTTATGCTACTTCCTAGCGTCGCTACGCCCTCTCTTAGCCAAAAGCCACATTGAAGCATCCTTTGGGCGTCGCTACGCCCTTGACCACTGTCGCTATGCCCATGACCTAGAGTCGCTTTGCCAGGCCATCCACCAAAGCACTCCCTGGGCGTCCTAGCGCTCGTGATCCAGCGTCCCAACGCCCAACGTGCATTCTTCCTCGCACGTGCTTTGTTTTTCCTATTAGAATTAGGAGTAATAGGTTTTAGTATTTAACCAACTTTTAGGTTTGAGTTTAGGGATCTTTTCTTGACTTTTTAGAAGTAAGGAAGCAAGAGCAAAACGACGATTTGAGAGGTGGAACTTGGACAGCAAATCGGTAGCTTTTCTACTGAGTTTTATTCTTCTTCCCTTTGAATTATGTCTAGATTTTACCCTACCATGTTCTTATCTTTTGCTGTGAGCTAATATCTTATTTAGGGCTATGATGTAGCCTAATTATAAACGGTTGTAGTTTCTTGTGAAATTAATTTGAGGTTTATATTTTTTATTTGAGTGTTTATCCCTATTCTTAATGCTTCTAATTAACTGGCCATTAATTAGTTGATTAGTTAATCACTTAGAGACTGAAAGGAGATTTGTGTGTCTAGTTCATTGAGATAAATATCACAGGTTGCATGTAGGATAGGAATATACTTCCATGACTTGTGTAGTCAATTTTGTATCTGATAGCCAATATTTGTATCGACACCATAGCAACTTTACCTGCTCGTGCATTGCACAGGCATGACACTAGATTAAAGTAAACTAGAAAAAGTAAAACTTATATAAATCACGAAAAAAGTAAAAAGTAAACTTGGCAGCAGTAGGTGAGAAAATGATGCTTCAGCTTCATGAATTGGATGAGTTTTTGCATCAAGCTTATGAGAATTCAAAGCTCTACAAAGAAAAAATGAAGCGATGACATGACAAGAGGATTATCCCAAGGAATTTTGAATCGGGACAACAAGTGTTATTATACAACTCAAGGTTGAAACTCTTTCCTAAGAAGTTGAAATCGAGGTGGTCAGATCCCTTTTTTATCAAAAAAGTCTTCCCCTATGGAGCTATTGAAGTAGCTAGCATTCATTTAGGAATAAGCTTCAAGGTTAATGAAAAAAAGCTTAAGCGTTATTGGGGAGATGGGGTTCATAACCAAATCTCTCCAATGGTCCTTTCTGCACTAACATAACACCAGAGAGAGTTCAGCTTAGGACTATAAATTAAGTGCTTGTTGGAACGCAACCCAATATCTAGTGTTTTATTGTTTTCTTAAGTTTCTTTATGATTTATCTTGAATTGGTTTCTCGAAGTGTCTTAGTTAGTTTTTATCTAAAAGAGGAGATTTATTTCCTATTTTTTCTAGTGTAGGTTTTGCTTGAGACACTTATGCAGATTCAAGTTCAGTATTCAAGCTTAGAATGAAGAACATGGATTGAAACACAGTCGTGCCCTACCCCATGTGCATCAGGCAAAGATCCCAAGAGAAGAACATGGCTAGTGACATGGTCGTGTCAATACTAAAGGAAGAACACGGCCAATGACATGGTCGTGTCTATACCTATGTGAACCATCCAGAAAGTCAAGGAGGAAAACACGAGCACACAGGACCGTGGCAGCAAGCGTGTGGATGACAAAGAGAGTCCAGAAAGAACACGGCAAGTGACATGGCCGTGTCTATTCCCGTGTCGATTGACCAAAAGTGACCCACCTGAAGACACGGCCATGTCAATACCTAGGTAAGTATCCATGCATGTCATGTCACTAACACGGTCGCACACACAGCCGTGTCTTGCTCGTGTCACTTAAAAGGATTTTCTACACTCTACACATGGCCCAATACACAAGCATGTCACCCCCGTGTCACACCAACACCCCCACTGCCATGCACGTGTCAACTTCCCGTGTTTCTTACCCAAGCCCAACACGCCCACAATATACGGCTGTGTCACTTAAAACCCTTTAAAATTCTGGTTCACGGGTCATCATTTCACTTAAAAAAATAACCCAATTTCTCTCATTCTCCTCTAAATCCCTAACCATTCCGGTACTCCCATACCCATTTCCGGTCAAACTCCTCTAAATTGAATAAGTGGCCCAAATGTAACAAAATAAACCTTAATTTTGACTTGGCAGCAACAGGTGAGAAAATGATGTTTCAGCTTCATGAATTGGATGAGTTTTTGCATCAAGCTTATGAGAGGTCAAAGCTCTACAAAGAAAAAATGAAGCGATGACATGACAAGAGGATTATACCAAAGAATTTTGAATCGGGACAACAAGTGTTATTATACAACTCAAGGTTGAAACTCTTTCCTAGGAAGTTGAAATCGAGGTGGTCAGGTCCCTTTTTTATCAAAAAAGTCTTCCCCTATGGAGCTATTGAAGTAGCTAGCATTCATTTACGAATAAGCTTCAAGGTTAATGGAAAAAAGCTTAAGCGTTATTGGGGAAGGTTAATGAAAAAAAGCTTAAGCGTTATTGGGGAGATGGGGTTCAGAACCAAATCTCTCCAATGGTCCTTTCTGCACTAACATAACACCAGAGAGAGTTCAGCTTAGGACTATAAATTAAGTGCTTGTTGGAACGCAACCCAATATCTAGTGTTTTATTGTTTTCTTAAGTTTCTTTATGATTTATCTTGAATTGGTTTCTCTAAGTGTCTTAGTTAGTTTTTAGCTAAAAGAGGAGATTTATTTCCTATTTTTTCTGGTGTAGGTTTTGCTTGAGACACTTATGTAGATTCAAGTTCAGTATTCAAGCTTAGAATGAAGAACATGGATTGAAACACAGTCGTGCCCTACCCCATGTGCATCAGGCAAAGATCCCAAGAGAAGAACATGGCTAGTGACATGGTCGTGTCAATACTAGAGGAAGAACACGGCCAATGACATGGTCGTGTCTATACCTATGTGAACCATCCAGAAAGTCAAGGAGGAAAACACGAGCACACACGACCGTGGCAGCAAGCGTGTGGATGACAAAGAGAGTCCAGAAAGAACACGGCAAGTGACATGGCCGTGTCTATTCCCGTGTCGATTGACCAAAAGTGACCCACCTGAAGACACGGCCATGTCAATACCTAGGTAAGTATCCATGCATGTCATGTCACTAACACGGTCGCACACACGGCCGTGTCTTGCTCGTGTCACTTAAAAGGATTTTCTACACTCTACACACGGCCCAATACACAGGCATGTCACCCCCGTGTCACACCAACACCCCCACTGCCATGCACGTGTCAACTTCCCGTGTTTCTTACCCAAGCCCAACACGCCCACAATATACGGCTGTGTCACTTAAAACCCTTTAAAATTCTGGTTCACGGGTCATCATTTCACTTAAAAAAATAACCCAATTTCTCTCATTCTCCTCTAAATCCCTAACCATTCCGGTACTCCCATACCCATTTCCGGCCAAACTCCTCTAAATTGAATAAGTGGCCCAAATGTAACAAAATAATAAAACATATGCCTAAAATGGGGTCACCAATTTAAAAAGAAAAAAGAAAAACAATTTACTCACACTAGGTTAGCACCCATAATCAGCCTGGCTACAAGTACATGATAAATGAAAATTTCAATATTGAAAAATTAGTTGAAGACTTAGATCTGAAAATATGGTTTCTACAGTTTGTATTTCTTTACATGTTTACCATTTGAGGAATGTGAGAAACAAATATTTTCATGTCATCATGTAGGAAACATGTAAAGAAAGTAAATAAGTATTTTGCCTGTGATAAAGGAAAAGACAATTGTCATTATTAAAGATGACTCATGATGCGAAAGATATACTAGATCCAAAAAGACCAAGATTCGAGCCTGGGAATTAGCAAGAAATTTAAAATCAAGATTTGAGCTTGGGAATTGGCAAGAAATTTAAAATCATTATTTGACCCTGAGAATTAGCAAGAAATTTAAAACCAATGTTTGATCCTGGGAATTGGCAAAAAATTTAAAAACCAAGATTTAAGCAAACACAGAAGCACAAGAATAAAACCGATAAACAACTAAAGAACTAACTAAATACCAAGTGAATGAAATCTAATTCATTTATATAAAATTCACTCATTATTTAACATATATATATATATATATGTGTGTGTGTGTGTGTGTGTGTGTGTGTGTGTGTGTATGTGTCTGTATTTGTGTAAAATAACTTATTTGTTTCATTGGAATGATTATTTATTCCATATTAATTCGTAATTGAATATTTTTATGATATCTTTTCTTTGAACTTGTGTTTTCATTGTCATAATAATTTATTTATTTTTGTGTCCTTATGTTTATGTTTATGTTTATGTTTATGTTTATGTTTATGTTTATGTTTATGTTTATGTTTATGTTTATGTTTATGTTTATGTTTATGTTTATGTTTATGTTTATGTTTATGTTTATGTTTATGTTTATGTTTATGTTTATGTTTATGTTTATGTTTATGTTTATGTTTATGTTTATGTTTATGTTTATGTTTATGTTTATGTTTATGTTTATGTTTATGTTTATGTTTATGTTTATGTTTATGTTTATGTTTATGTTTATGTTTATGTTTATGTTTATGTTTATGTTTATGTTTATGTTTATGTTTATGTTTATGTTTATGTTTATGTTTATGTTTATGTTTATGTTTATGTTTATGTTTATGTTTATGTTTATGTTTATGTTTATGTTTATGTTTATGTTTATGTTTATGTTTATGTTTATGTTTATGTTTATGTTTATGTTTATGTTTATGTTTATGTTTATGTTTATGTTTATGTTTATGTTTATGTTTATGTTTATGTTTATGTTTATGTTTATGTTTATGTTTATGTTTATGTTTATGTTTATGTTTATGTTTATGTTTATGTTTATGTTTATGTTTATGTTTATGTTTATGTTTATGTTTATGTTTATGTTTATGTTTATGTTTATGTTTATGTTTATGTTTATGTTTATGTTTATGTTTATGTTTATGTTTATGTTTATGTTTATGTTTATGTTTATGTTTATTTTTATGTTTATAATTATGTTTTTTTAAAAAATTAGCCAATTTATTTGGTTTATATAAGGTGTTGAATAATTTGTAAAATAGATATGAGAACAAGTTCAAAATTTGACAAACTTAAGGAATTTTGATTGCTTATAATTCCAACCAAGAGCCTATCTGTAACTTTAAGATAATGCGCTGCATATGCTCATGTTTCAAGCCCAATACACTAGCAAGTTAAATATTTAAATGTGTTCATTAATTTGTAGTGTGATAGTAGATGGGGGAAGTTGTGCTAATGTAGCTTGCCTATACATAAATACTTCAAACCCTACATTCTCCAATCGCTTAACAATAATAGGGAGGTAACAGTGAGCAAAAAAGTCCTAATCTCTTTCTCCATTGGCAAGTATGAAGATGAGTTGCTTTGTGATATTATTCCCATGCAGGCTAGCCACATACTCCTTGGTAGGACTTGACCATTTGACTACAAAGTCAATCACAGTGGGTACATAAAATTATACTCATTTGTTTTCAACAAGAGGCTAATTACCTTGATCCTTATGTCTCTCCAAAGCAAATTCTAGAAGATCAAATACGGATAAAAAAGATTGTGAGCTTGAGAGAGAGCAAAAGAGAGTGGAGGCCAAGACCTTCAAGAGGCAAGAAAAAGAGAGAGAAACCGAGAGCAGATTGAGTGGAAAGAAGAGATGAAAAATGAAAGATTATGAGCTTGGGAAAAGAGAGTCCAAGAAAGTTTTGCTTTCTCATAAGCCTACTCTAACATCCTTGTGCAAAAAGACTTATATTGAGACTAATCCCTTCAATCTTTCATGTTCTAGTGTGTGTTTGTCCCATGTGTAGAATCTAGAAGAAGTCTTTCAAAAAATAACACAAGATGGAATGTGGTTAACTTTACACATTTTCCTACTTTGACATCAACTTATGTTGATTGTGCACTTGCTGAAAAATTGTTTAATCATGATCCTACTCTTGTTGTAATGGTGTATGCATGTGGAGATTTAGGAACTAATATTGATAGATTAGGAGATTTCATGCTTCTTACTTATTTACATGCTAGGGCACTGGGTCTCGATCATGTTAGAACCTTGTGTGCTAGTGACTTTTATGATATCGGTAGGAAGAGTATGAGTGTTACATGGGCTGCACAACCCCACCATATGCCAAATTACTCTTTGTTTAGAAAGCTCGATGACCAGTTATTCCATAACTCCATGTATAGATCTCACATTTCTCTTAATTCTTGCATAAATAACACTTTTTATGATACCAATGTATTTTGTAAGGATGAACTTGCGCATGATTGTTATAGGCTTAGATTTGTTGGACATAATTATATGCTTTCTTTTAGATTTATATATGGAACCTATGGTTGGTTGTCCATACCTTGTAAGGTTTGTCATATCTCTCATACCCTATCTAAAGTGGTGAATCTTTTGTTGCACATTTCCATTGGATACTTTTTGAAGGCCTACTTCTTGGTATTTTTAAATCAAGAGCTGAGTTTAGTTTATTCTAGTCCTACAGTGCTTGCTTCACTATTTCTTTTATGCCTTTATGCATTTTTATGCTTTTTTGTTCCTCACAAAAATTTCAGCTTTGTGGTTTCTTGTAAGGAATTTGAGAGGGTGGTCTTTGACCTGGGTATTTCCTTTTACTTTGTTGTTACAAATAAGGGAGAAGGAACTTGAATGTTCAAGATGAAGCTAGTCAATGTAACACAAGTCTTAGTGGTTGCACTAAGCATATCTTCCTTCCTCTACAATCTTAAACCTTGTTGTGGCTTGATATTAATTGGGTTTTACACTCATTACCCTTTTCTTGTTGATGTAGGTTAAAGATTTGAGGGCAAGTCTTTTTGAATAGGGTGGGGATGATGCGATCCAAGGTAGCAACACCAAGGAGGCCGAGGCTAGGGTTTAGCTCATAGTTATTTGGTCAATAGTCTTTGTATTTTGATATCATTGTTGGGCCGAATAGCTATGTATTTAGGGTTTTTATTTTCTGATTTATTTCTTGAGACTTTGTTTTGGGTTAAGTTTGTAGTAATAGCCCATTTTGAACTTCTATTAGGGCTGGTCATTACTTAAGCCACTTAGGGCTTGCTTAGTTGGGTTTTAGGATCTTTGGGTCAGTTTGGGTTCGGTTACCCACTCAGCTCCTAAAATTGCCCCACAAACACTTTAAGGAGATGATTGCCTTTGTCATCAACATTATTCAGAAATTAATCAAAGAACTTGTTGAGAGGTTTCTTCTCTTTTCTCTCTTTTGAGAGCTATGGACCAGCAAGGGTACAACTTGCTTGGTGCTAGAATCTTATCACTCCCAATCTCTTTTTTCCCTGAAGTTTGGCGATTCAATCAATGCTTCATCCTTTCCACGTTGGTTCTTGATTCTTTGTGCTTGAGAGGTTTGGCTGCATTGTTGAGTTGCTCATTCTAAGTTTAAGGGTCTTCACTTCATTTCCATTCATCTTGTTTTGTTTAATTCACTGGCCAATTTCTTGTGATCCTTGGATTCGTGGTGTTATGCTGAGTAGACCAATCGCATCAACAAGCAAAATGTTAAGTTTTTGGGTATTTGTTAAGTGGATTTTACACCCACTTTATAAATGCTTTTAGCTTAACTTTTTGTTTGTGTCTTGAGATTTGTAGCCTTAATCTTGTTCATTCTGTCTATTTTGTAGGTTTGAATGGAAAAAGTGAAAATTATTGCTTAAAGAGGCATTGAAGACAAGATATGACAAATTTTTGGTTTGTTGGGTGTTGCTATGCTACTCCCTGGCGTCGCTATGCTCCAAGTCCACCAGCTGCAGAGGTGAGCAAGGTGCTGGGCATCCTTATGCTACTTCCTAGCGTCGCTACGCCCTCTCTTAGCCAAAAACCACATTGAAGCATCCTTTGGGCGTCGCTACGCCCTTGACCAATGTCGCTATGCCCATGACCTAGAGTCGCTTTGCCAGGCCATCCACCAAAGCACTCCCTGGGCGTCCTAGTGCTCGTGATCTAGCGTCCCAACGCCCAACGTGCATTCTTCTGCGCACGTGCTTTATTTTCCCTATTAGAATTAGAAGTAATAGGTTTTAGTATTTAAGCAACTTTTAGGTTTGAATTTAGGGATCTTTTCTTGACTTTTTGGAAGTAAGGAAGCAAGAGCAAAACGAGGATTTGAGAGGTGCAACTTGGACAGCAAATCGGTAGCTTCTTTACTGAGTTTTATTCTTCTTCCCTTTGAATTATGTCTAGATTTTACCCTACCATGTTCTTATCTTTTGCTGTGAGCTAATCTCTTATTTAGGGCTATGATGTAGCCTAATTGTAAACGGTTGTAGTTTCTTGTGAAATTAATTTGAGGTTTATATTTTTTATTGCAGTGTTTATCCCTATTCTTAATGCTTCTAATTAACTGACCATTAATTAGTTAATTAGTTAATCACTTAGAGACTGAAAGGAGATTTGTGTGTCTAGTTCATTGAGATAAATATCACAGGTTGCATGTAGGATAGGAATATACTTCCATGACTTGTGTAGTCAATTTTGTATCTGATAGCCAATATTTGTATCGACACCATAGCAACTTTACCTGCTCGTGCATTGCACAGGCATGACACTAGATTAAAGTAAACTAGAAAAAGTAAAACTTATAAAAATCACGAAAAAGTAAAAAGTAAACTTGGCAGCAGTAGGTGAGAAAATGATGCTTCAGCTTCATGAATTGGATGAGTTTTTGCATCAAGCTTATGAGAGTTCAAAGCTCTACAAAGAAAAAATGAAGCGATGACATGACAAGAGGATTATCCCAAGGAATTTTGAATCGGGACAACAAGTGTTATTATACAACTCAAGGTTGAAACTCTTTCCTAGGAAGTTGAAGTCGAGGTGGTCAGGTCCCTTTTTTATCAAAAAAAGTCTTCCCCTATAGAGCTATTGAAGTAGCTAGCATTCATTTAGCAATAAGCTTCAAGGTTAATGAAAAAAAGCTTAAGCGTTATTGGGGAGATGGGGTTCAGCACCAAATCTGTCCAATGGTCTTTCTGCACTAACAGAACACCAGAGAGAGTTCAGCTTAGGACTATAAATTAAGTGCTTGTTGGAACGCAACCCAATATCTAGTGTTTTATTGTTTTCTTAAGTTTCTTTATGATTTATCTTGAATTGGTTTCTCTAAGTGTCTTAATTAGTTTTTAGCTAAAAGAGGAGATTTATTTCCTATTTTTTCTGGTGTAGGTTTTGCTTGAGACACTTATTCAGATTCAAGTTCAGTATTCAAGCTTAGAATGAAGAACATGGATTGAAACACAGTCGTGCCCTACCCCATATGCATCAGTTAAAGATCCCAAGAGAAGAACACGGCTAGTGACATAGTCATGTCAATACTTGTGTTGATTGGCCAAAGGCTTATGAATTATTCAAAAAATCTCGAGGAAGAACACGACCAATGACATGGTCGTGTCTATACCTATGTGAACCATCCAGAAAGTCAAGGAGGAAAACACGAGCACACACGACCGTGGCAGCAAGCGTGTGGATGACAAAGAGAGTCCTGAAAGAACACGGCAAGTGACATGTCAGTGTCTATTCCCGTGTCGATTGACCAAAAGTGACCCACCTGAAGATACGGCTATGTCAATACCTAGGTAAGTATCCATGCATGTCATGTCACTTACAAGGTCGCACACACGGCCGTGTCTTGCTCGTGTCACTTAAAAGGATTTTCTACACTCTACACACGGCCCAATACACAGGCATGTCACCCCCGTGTCACACCAACACCCCCACTGCCATGCACGTGTCAACTTCCCGTGTTTCTTACCCAAGCCCAACACGCCCACAATATACGGCTGTGTCACTTAAAACCCTTTAAAATTCTGGTTCACGGGTCATCATTTCACTTAAAAAAATAACCCAATTTCTCTCATTCTCCTCTAAATCCCTAACCATTCCGGTACTCCCATACCCATTTCCGGCCAAACTCCTCTAAATTGAATAAGTGGCCCAAATGTAACAAAATAATAAAACATATGCCTAAAATGGGGTCACCAATTTAAAAAGAAAAAAGAAAAACAATTTATCCACACTAGGTTAGCACCCATAATCAGCCTGGCTACAAGTACATGATAAATGAAAATTTCAATATTGAAAAATTAGTTGAAGACTTAGATCTGAAAATATGGTTTCTACAGTTTGTATTTCTTTACATGTTTACCATTTGAGGAATGTGAGAAACAAATATTTTCATGTCATCATGTAGGAAACATGTAAAGAAAGTAAATAAGTATTTTGCCTGTGATAAAGGAAAAGACAATTGTCATTATTAAAGATGACTCATGATGCGAAAGATATACTAGATCCAAAAAGACCAAGATTCGAGCCTGGGAATTAGCAAGAAATTTAAAATCAAGATTTGAGCTTGGGAATTGGCAAGAAATTTAAAATCATTATTTGACCCTGAGAATTAGCAAGAAATTTAAAACCAATGTTTGATCCTGGGAATTGGCAAAAAATTTAAAAACCAAGATTTAAGCAAACACAGAAGCACAAGAATAAAACCGATAAACAACTAAAGAACTAACTAAATACCAAGTGAATGAAATCTAATTCATTTATATAAAATTCACTCATTATTTAACATAACTGTGTGTGTGTGTGTCTGTATTTGTGTAAAATAACTTATTTGTTTCATTGGAATGATTATTTATTCCATATTAATTCGTAATTGAATATTTTTATGATATCTTTTCTTTGAACTTGTGTTTTCATTGTCATAATAATTTATTTATTTTTGTGTCCTTATGTTTATGCTTATGTTTATGTTTATGTTTATGTTTATGTTTATGTTTATGTTTATGTTTATGTTTATGTTTATGTTTATGTTTATGTTTATGTTTATGTTTATGTTTATGTTTATGTTTATGTTTATGTTTATGTTTATGTTTATGTTTATGTTTATGTTTATGTTTATGTTTATGTTTATGTTTATGTTTATGTTTATGTTTATGTTTATGTTTATGTTTATGTTTATGTTTATGTTTATGTTTATGTTTATGTTTATGTTTATGTTTATGTTTATGTTTATGTTTATGTTTATGTTTATGTTTATGTTTATGTTTATGTTTATGTTTATGTTTATGTTTATGTTTATGTTTATGTTTATGTTTATGTTTATGTTTATGTTTATGTTTATGTTTATGTTTATGTTTATGTTTATGTTTATGTTTATGTTTATGTTTATGTTTATGTTTATGTTTATGTTTATGTTTATGTTTATGTTTATGTTTATGTTTATGTTTATGTTTATGTTTATGTTTATGTTTATGTTTATGTTTATGTTTATGTTTATGTTTATGTTTATGTTTATGTTTATGTTTATGTTTATGTTTATGTTTATGTTTATGTTTATTAAAAAATTAGCCAATTTATTTGGTTTATATAAGGTGTTGAATAATTTGTAAAATAGATATGAGAACAAGTTCAAAATTTGACAAACTTAAGGAATTTTGAATGCTTATAATTCCAACCAAGAGCCTATCTATAACTTTAAGATAATGCGCTGCATATGCCCATGTTTGAAGCCCAATATACTAGCAAGTTAAATATTTAAATGTGTTCATTGGTTTGTAGTGTGATAGTAGATGAGGGAAGTTGTGCTAATTTAGCTTGCCTATACATAAACACTTCAAACCCTACATTCTCCAATCGCTCAACAATAATAGGGAGGTAACAGTGAGCAAAAAAGTCCTAATCTCTTTCTCCATTGGCAAGTATGAAGATGAGGTGCTTTGTGATATTATTCCCATGCAGGCTAGCCACATACTCCTTGGTAGGACTTGACCATTTGACTACAAAGTCAATCACAGTGGGTACATAAAATTATACTCATTTGTTTTCAACAAGAGGCTAATTACCTTGATCCTTATGTCTCCAAAGAAAATTCAAAAAGATCAAATACGGATAAAAAATATTGTGAGCTTGAGAGAGAGCAAAAGAGACTGGAGGCCAAGACCTTCAAGAGGCATGAAAAAGAGAGAGAAACCGAGAGCAGATTGAGTGGAAAGAAGAGATGAAAAATGAAAGATTATGAGCTTGGGAAAAGAGAGTCCAAGAAAGTTTTGCTTTCTCATAAGCCTACTTTAACATCCTTGTGTAAAAAGACTTATGTTGAGACTAATCCCTTCAATCTTTCATGTTCTAGTGTGTGTTTGTCCCATGTGTAGAATCTTGAAGAAATTTCTCAAAAAACAACACAAGATGGAATGTGGTTAACTTTATACATTTTCCTACTTTGACATCAACTTATGTTGATTGTGCACTTGCTGAAAATTTGTTTAATCATGATCCTACTCTTGTTGTAATGGTGTATGCATGTGGAGATTTAAGAACTAATATTGATGGATTAGGAGATTTCATGCTTCTTACTTATTTACATGCTAGGGCACTAGGTCTCGATCATGTTAGAACCTTGTGTGCTAGTGACTTTTATGATATCGGTAGGAAAAGTATGAGTGTTACATGGGCTGCACAACTCCACCATATGCCAAATTACTCTTTGTTTAGAAAGCTCGATGACCAGTTATTCCATAACTCCATGTATAGATCTCACATTTCTCTTAATTCTTGCATAAATAACACTTTTTATGATACCAA
The DNA here is from genome assembly GCA_003255065.1 of Cercis canadensis. Lineage (NCBI taxonomy): Eukaryota > Viridiplantae > Streptophyta > Magnoliopsida > Fabales > Fabaceae > Cercis > Cercis canadensis. The sequence goes on along the minus strand of QAOA01000725.1, from coordinate 851,483 downwards.
TGTATTTTGTAAGGATGAACTTGCGCATGATTGTTATAGGCTTAGATTTGTTGGACATAATTATTTGCTTTCTTTTAGATTTATATATGGAACCTATGGTTGGTTGTCCATACCTTGTAAGGTTTGTCATATCTCTCATACCCTATCTAAAGTGGTGAATCTTTTGTTGCACATTTCCATTGGATACTTTTTGAAGGCCTACTTCTTGGTATTTTTAAATCAAGAGCTGAGTTTAGTTTATTCTAGTCCCACAGTGCTTGCTTCACTATTTCTTTTATGCCTTTATGCATTTTTATGCTTTTGTGTTCCTCACAAAAATTTCAACTTTGTGGTTTCTTGTAAGGAATTTAAGAGGGTGGTCTTTGACCTGGGTATCTCCTTTTACTTTGTTGTTACAAATGAGGGAGAAGGAACTTGAATGTTCAAGATGAAGCTGGTCAATGTAACACAAGTCTTAGTGGTTGCACTAAGCATATCTTCCTCTACAATCTTAAACCTTGTTGTGGCTTGATATTAATTGGGTTTTACACTCATTACCCTTTTCTTGTTGATGTAGGTTAAAGATTTGAGGGCAAGTCTTTTTGAATAGGGAGGGGATGATGCGATCCAAGGTAGCAACACCAAGGAGGCCGAGGCTAGGGTTTAGCTCATAGTTATTTGGTCAATAGTCTTTGTATTTTGATATCATTGTTGGGCCGAATAGCTATGTATTTAGGGTCTTTATTTTCTGATTTATTTCTTGAGACTTTGTTTTGGGTTAAGTTTGTAGTAATCGCCCATTTTGAACTTCTATTAGGGTTGGTCATTACTTAAACCACTTAGGGCTTGCTTAGTTGGGTTTTAGGATCTTTGGGTCAGTTTGGGTTCGGTTACCCACTCAGCTCCAAAAATTGCCCCACAAACACTTTAAGGAGATGATTGCCTTTGTCATCAACATTATTCAGAAATTAATCAAAGAACTTGTTGAGAGGTTTCTTCTCTTTTCTCTCTTTTGAGAGCTATGGACCAGCAAGGGTACAACTTGCTTGGTGCTAGAATCTTATCACTCCCAATCTCTTTTTTCCCTGAAGTTTGGCGATTCAATCAATGCTTCATCCTTTCCACGTTGGTTCTTGATTCTTTGTGCTTGAGAGGTTTGGCTGCATTGTTGAGTTGCTCATTCTAAGTTTAAGGGTCTTCACTTCATTTCCATTCATCTTGTTTTGTTTAATTCAATGGCCAATTTCTTGGGATCCTTAGATTCGTGGTGTTATGCTGAGTTGACCAATCGCATCAACAAGCAAAATGTTAAGTTTTTGGGTATTTGTTTTGTGGATTTTACACCCATTTTATAAATGCTTTTAGCTTAACTTTATGTTTGTGTCTTGAGATTTGTAGCCTTAATCTTGTTCATTCTGTCTATTTTGTAGGTTTGAATGGAAAAAGTGAAAATTAATCTCTTAAAGAGGCATTGAATACAAGATTTGATAAATTTTTGGTTTGTTGGGTATTGCTATGCTACTCCCTGGCATTGCTATGCTCCAAGTCCACCAGCTGCAGAGGTGAGCAAGGAGTTGGGCATCCTTATGCTACTTCCTAGCGTCGCTACGCCCTCTCTTAGCCAAAAGCCACATCGAAGCATCCTTTAGGTGTCGCTACGCCCTTGACCAATGTCGCTATTCCCATGACCTAGAGTCGCTTTGCTAGGCCATCCACCAAAGCACTCCCTGGGTGTCCTAGCGCTCGTGATCCAGCGTCCCAACGCCCAACGTGCATTCTTCCGCGCACGTGCTTTGTTTTTCCTATTATAATTAGGAGTAATAGGTTTTAGTATTTAAGCAACTTTTAGGTTTGAGTTTAAGGATCTTTTCTTGACTTTTTGGAAGTAAGGAAGCAGGAGCAAAACGAGGATTTGAGAGGTGCAACTTGGACAGCAAATCGGTAGCTTATCTACTAAGTTTTATTCTTCTTCCCTTTGAATTATGTCTAGATTTTACCCTACCATGTTCTTATCTTTTGCTGTGAGCTAATCTCTTATTTATGGCTATGATGTAGCCTAATTATAAACGGTTGTAGTTTCTTGTGAAATGAATTTGAGGTTTATATTTTTTTATTTGAGTGTTTATCCCTATTCTTAATTCTTCTAATTAACTGGCCATTAATTAGTTGATTAGTTAATCACTTAGAGACTGAAAGGAGATTTGTGTGTCTGATGAGCTGCCGAGGCTCCTCAAATTAATTAAGTTTAAGGTCGGTTCCTAAGCTATTTGCAGCAAAGGGCAGCCCTAAGTCGAACCTAAGGATTGTTCTATTTGGTGAATCATATTGAGAAGCATATAAACAGGGGGGTTGTGTTTGTTTATGTGATTAACAAAAATTAATTGAAAGTGGTAAAGTTTGAGAGAAAGCAACCAATCCAAGTCTTAACTAATTCTGATTTTGATTCATCCTTGATTTCCAAGGATCCATTTAATTATTAATCATGTTCTTGGCCTTTAAAACATATCAAGAAGCCTCTCAATGTTCTATGGATGTCTACTGGTTAAGCAACCAGAATTCGGTTCAACAAGGGACTAAATGAATTAAGCAAACATTCAAGTCCAGTTTAACCTAAGTCCTGAATCCAGCCAAGGTAATTAATCCGTCCAAGCTTAGAACCATTAATTAACCATACAATCCTCTTTTATCACATGCAAACAGAATATGAACACATGAATAATCCAATCCGAATTAAGCAATTCAAACAGAATATTTCAGAGGATTGAAAGAACTTGATTAACAACTAAAATGAAGAACAACAACACATAATCTCAAAATCAATAATCAGAATAGCAAAACCTGGATTGATATGATGATTTAGCCCTCCATGAACAAGAAGAGCTGAGTTCTTACAAAATATCTAAGAGAAAACTTAGAGACTAAGGAAAGAGGAAAAGCTGTCTAAAAATATCTAATGACTTGATTCTGAATTTCGGCTGCCCCCTCTTGCTGATATAGACCTCCAAATTTACATGCACACCCAAATTGCCCTTAGGGCACACTTGTTCCCATGGGCCTTAGCTTCAATTGGGCTTTGGTTTGGGCCCATTTGGACTTGTCATGAGGAAGTTAGGCCCATTTAAGTGGCAAAAGGTGTCTCGAACCGTCAGCTAAATTGCACAGTAAATAAGACCATCTTCAGCATAAAATATGGTGAACCAGTCTTCATATCAATTGAAGCTCTGTCTGTTAGCTTTCCAATGGTACCAGTTTCAGCTCCATATGACATCCACAACTCAAGTTATGACCCAAATACTGCATGTAGGTCAGGATCCTGCGACAGCATGTCTTCTCTGGCTTCCAGGCTGCATATGACCTTTTGAGCTTCCGAATTAGCTTTGGAGCCCTGAAATAAAGTTGTAGACAATTCTCTCAGCTTTCCTACAAGGTATGACTCGGAATTTTTAGACATTCAGAACTCAAGATATGCACGAAACACAGAGACAGCATATAATGCTCAGTATTGCTGGAAATTGCAATTAAGCACAAATGGATCCAAAGTCATGAAATGAGGTCTAAGTCTATGCAATTCAGCCCAAAAGAGGTTTAAAAGACTAAGTATGAGGGATAATTATCATATAAAAAGTGTGTTAATCAGTGTCTAGTTCATTGAGATAAATGTCACAGGTTGCATGTAAGATAAGAATATACTTCCATGACTTGTGTAGTCAATTTTGTATCTGATAGCCAATATTTGTATCGACACCAGAGCAACTTTACCTGCTCGTGCATTGCACAGGCATGACACTAGATTAAAGTAAACTAGAAAAAGTAAAAATTATAAAAATCACTAAAAAGTAAAAAGTAAACTTGGCAGTAGTAGGTGAGAAAATGGTGCTTCAGCTTCATGAATTGGATGAGTTTTTGCATCAAGCTTATGAGAGTTCAAAGCTCTACAAAGAAAAAATGAAGCGATGACATGACAAGAGGATTATCCCAAGAAATTTTGAACCAATGTTTGATCCTGGGAATTGGCAAAAAATTTAAAAACCAAGATTTAAGCAAACACAGAAGCACAAGAATAAAACCGATAAACAACTAAAGAACTAACTAAATACCAAGTGAATGAAATCTAATTCATTTCTATAAAATTCACTCATTATTTAACATATATATATATATATATATATATATATATATATAT
>QAOA01000725.1:789478-847188 GCA_003255065.1 Cercis canadensis | reverse complement strand
TCCAGATATGTTTATGTTTATGTTTATGTTTATGTTTATGTTTATGTTTATGTTTATGTTTATGTTTATGTTTATGATTATGTTTTTAAAAAAATTAGCCAATGTTTATGTTTATGATTATGTTTTTAAAAAAATTAGCCAATTTATTTGGTTTATATAAGGTGTTGAATAATTTGTAAAATAGATATGAGAACAAGTTCAAAATTTGACAAACTTAAGGAATTTTGATTGCTTATAATTCCAACCAAGAGCCTATCTGTAAGTTTAAGATAATGCGCTGCATATGCCCATGTTTCAAGCCCAATATACTAGCAAGTTAAATATTTAAATGTGTTCATTAATTTGTAGTGTGATAGTAGATTGGGGAAGTTGTGCTAATGTAGCTTGCCTATACATAAATACTTCAAACCCTATATTCTCCAATCGCTTAACAATAATAGGGAGGTAACAGTGAGCAAAAAAGTCCTAATCTCTTTCTCCATTGGCAAGTATGAAGATGAGGTGCTTTGTGATATTATTCCCATGCAGGCTAGCCACATACTTCTTGGTAGGACTTGACCATTTGACTACAAAGTCAATCACAGTGGGTACATAAAATTATACTCATTTGTTTTCAACAAGAAGCTAATTACCTTGATCCTTATGTCTCTCCAAAGCAAATTCTAGAAGATCAAATACAGATAAAAAAGATTGTGAGCTTGAGAGAGAGCAAAAGAGAGTGGAGGCCAAGACCTTCAAGAGGCAAGAAAAAAAGAGAGAAACCGAGAGCAGATTGAGTGGAAAGAAGAGATGAAAAATGAAAGATTATGAGCTTGGGAAAAGAGAGTCCAAGAAAGTTTTGCTTTCTCATAAGCCTACTCTAACATCCTTGTGCAAAAAGACTTATGTTGAGACTAATCCCTTCAATCTTTCATGTTCTAGTGTGTGTTTGTCCCATGTATAGAATCTTGAAGAAGTCTCTCAAAAAACAACACAAGATGGAATGTGGTTAACTTTACACATTTTCCTACTTCGACATCAACTTATGTTGATTGTGCACTTGCTGAAAAATTGTTTAATCATGATCCTACTCTTGTTGTAATGGTGTATGCATGTGGAGATTTAGGAAATAATGTTGATGGATTAAGAGATTTCATGCTGCTTACTTATTTACATACTAGGGCACTAGGTCTCGATCATGTTAGAACCTTGTGTGCTAGTGACTTTTATGATATCGGTAGGAAGAGTATGAGTGTTAAATGGGCTGCACAACCCCACCATATGCCAAATTACTCTTTGTTTAGAAAGCTCGATGACCAGTTATTCCATAACTCCATGTATAGATCTCACATTTCTCTTAATTCTTGCACAAATAACACTTTTTATGATACCAATGTATTTTGTAAGGATGAACTTGCGCATGATTGTTATAGGCTTAGATTTGTTGGACATAATTATTTGCTTTCTTTTAGATTTATATATGGAACCTATGGTTGGTTGTCCATACCTTGTAAGGTTTGTCATATCTCTCATACCCTATCTAAAGTGGTGAATCTTTTGTTGCACATTTCCATTGGATACTTTTTGAAGGCCTACTTCTTGGTATTTTTAAATCAAGAGCTGAGTTTAGTTTATTCTAGTCCTACAGTGCTTGCTTCACTATTTCTTTTATGCCTTTATGCATTTTTATGCTTTTGTGTTCCTCACAAAAATTTCAGCTTTGTGGTTTCTTGTAAGGAATTTGAGAGGGTGGTCTTTGACCTAGGTATCTCCTTTTACTTTGTTGTTACAAATATGGGAGAAGGAACTTGAATGTTCAAGATGAAGCTGGTCAATGTAACACAAGTCTTAGTGGTTGCACTAAGCATATCTTCCTTCCTCTACAATCTTAAACCTTGTTGTGGCTTGATATTAATTGGGTTTTACACTCATTACCCTTTTCTTGTTGATGTAGGTTAAAGATTTGAGGGCAAGTCTTTTTGAATAGGGAGGGGATGATGCGATCCAAGGTAGCAACACCAAGGAGGCCGAGGCTAGGGTTTAGCTCATAGTTATTTGGTCAATAGTCTTTGTATTTTGATATCATTGTTGGGCCGAATAGCTATGTATTTAGGGTCTTTATTTTCTGATTTATTTCTTGAGACTTTGTTTTGGGTTAAGTTTGTAGTAATGGCCCATTTTGAACTTCTATTAGGGCTGGTCATTACTTAAGCCACTTAGGGCTTGCTTAGTTGGGTTTTAGGATCTTTGGGTCAGTTTGGGTTCGGTTACCCACTCAGCTCCAAAAATTGCCCCACAAACACTTTAAGGATATGATTGCCTTTGTCATCAACATTATTCAGAAATTAATCAAAGAACTTGTTGAGAGGTTTCTTCTCTTTTCTCTCTTTTGAAAGCTATGGACCAGCAAGGGTACAACTTGCTTGGTGCTAGAATCTTATCACTCCCAATCTCTTTTTTCCCTGAAGTTTGGCGATTCAATCAGTGCTTCATCCTTTCCACGTTGGTTCTTGATTCTTTGTGCTTGAGAGGTTTGGTTGCATTGTTGAGTTGCTCATTCTAAGTTTAAGGGTCTTCAAATCATTTCCATTCATCTTGTTTTGTTTAATTCACTGGCCAATTTCTTGTGATCCTTGGATTCGTGGTGTTATGCTGAGTAGACCAATCGCATCAACAAGCAAAATGTTAAGTTTTTGGGTATTTGTTAAGTGGATTTTACACCCACTTTATAAATGCTTTTAGCTTAACTTTTTGTTTGTGTCTTGAGATTTGTAGCCTTAATCTTGTTCATTCTGTCTATTTTGTAGGTTTGAATGGAAAAAGTGAAAATTATTGCTTAAAGAGGCATTGAAGACAAGATATGACAAATTTTTGGTTTGTTGGGTGTTGCTATGCTACTCCCTGGCGTCGCTATGCTCCAAGTCCACCAGCTGCAGAGGTGAGCAAGGTGCTGGGCATCCTTATGCTACTTCCTAGCGTCGCTACGCCCTCTCTTAGCCAAAAGCCACATTGAAGCATCCTTTGGGCGTCGCTACGCCCTTGAGCAATGTCGCTATGCCCATGACCTAGAGTCGCTTTGCCAGACCATCCACCAAAGCACTCCCTGGGCGTCCTAGCGCTCATGATCCAGCGTCCCAACGCCCAACGTGCATTCTTCTGCGCACGTGCTTTGTTTTTCCTATTAGAATTAGGAGTAATAGGTTTTAGTATTTCTTTTAGGTTTGAGTTTAGGGATCTTTTCTTGACTTTTTAGAAGTAAGGAAGCAAGAGCAAAACGAGGATTTGAGAGGTGCAACTTGGATAGCAAATCGGTATCTTCTCTACTGAGTTTTATTCTTCTTCCCTTTGAATTATGTCTAGATTTTACCCTACCATGTTCTTATCTTTTGCTGTGAACTAATATCTTATTTAGGTCTATGATGTAGCCTAATTATAAACGGTTGTAGTTTCTTGTGAAATTAATTTGAGGTTTATATTTTTTTTTTGAGTGTTTATCCCTATTCTTAATGCTTCTAATTAACTGGCCATTATTTAGTTGATTAGTTAATCACTTAGAGATTGAAAGGAGATTTGTGTGTCTAGTTCATTGAGATAAATATCACAGGTTGCATGTAGGATAGGAATATACTTCCATGACTTGTGTAGTCAATTTTGTATCTGATAGCCAATATTTGTATCGACACCATAGCAACTTTACCTGCTCGTGCGTTGCACAGGCATGACACTAGATTAAAGTAAACTAGAAAAAGTAAAACTTATAAAAATCACGAAAAAGTAAAAAGTAAACTTGGCAGCAGTAGGTGAGAAAATTATGCTTCAGCTTCATGAATTGGATGAGTTTTTGCATCAAGCTTATGAGAGTTCAAAGCTCTACAAAGAAAAAATGAAGCGATGACATGACAAGAGGATTATCCCAAGGAATTTTGAATCGGGACAACAAGTGTTATTATACAACTCAAGGTTGAAACTCCTTCCTAGGAAGTTGAAATCGAGGTGGTCAGGTCCCTTTTTTATCAAAAAAGTCTTCCCCTATGGAGCTATTGAAGTAGCTAGCATTCATTTAGGAATAAGCTTCAAGGTTAATGAAAAAAAGCTTAAGCGTTATTGGGGAGATGGGGTTCAGCACCAAATATCTCCAATGGTCCTTTCTGCACTAACATAACACCAGAGAGAGTTCAGCTTAGGACTATAAATTAAGTGCTTGTTGGAACGCAACCTAATATCTAGTGTTTTATTGTTTTCTTAAGTTTCTTTATGATTTATCTTGAATTGGTTTCTCTAAGTGTCTTAGTTAGTTTTTAGCTAAAAGAGGAGATTTATTTCCTATTTTTTCTGGTGTAGGTTTTGCTTGAGACACTTATGCAGATTCAAGTTCAGTATTCAAGCTTAGAATGAAGAACATGGATTGAAACACAGTCGTGCCCTACCCCATGTGCATCAGGCAAAGATCCCAAGAGAACAACATGACTAGTGACATGGTCGTGTCAATACTAGAGGAAGAACACGGCCAATAACATGGTCGTGTCTATACCTATGTGAACCATCCAGAAAGTCAAGGAGGAAAACACGAGCATACATGACCGTGGCAGCAAGCGTGTGGATGACAAAGAGAGTCCAGAAAGAACACGGCAAGTGACATGGCCGTGTCTATTGACCAAAAGTGACCCACCTGAAGACACGGCCATGTCAATACCTAGGTAAGTATCCATGCATGTCATGTCACTAACACGGTCGCACACACGGCCGTGTCTTGCTCGTGTCACTTAAAAGGATTTTCTACACTCTACACACGGCCCAATACACAGGCATGTCACCCCCGTGTCACACCAACACCCCCACTGCCATGCTGATGAACACACTTTTTATACAATAGTTATTCCTCATACTTAGTCTTTTAAACCTCTTTTGGGCTGAATTGCATAGACTTAGACCTCATTTCATGACTTAGGATCCATTTATGCTTAATTGCAATTTCCAGCAATACTGGGCATTATATGCTGTCTCTGTGTTTCAGGCATATCTTGAGTTCTGGATGTCCAAAAATTCCGAGTCATACCTTGTTGGAAAGCTGAGAGAATTGTCTACAACTTTCTTTCAGGGCTCCAAAGCTAATTCGGACGTTCAGAAGGTCATATGCAGCCTGGAAGCCAGAGAAGACATGCTGTCGCAGGATCCTGACCTACATGCAGTATTTGGGTCATAACTTGAGTTGTAGATGTCATATTGACCTGAAACTGGTACCATTGGAAAGCTAACAGACAGAGCTTCAATTGATATGAAGACCGGTTCACCATATTTTATGTGGAAGATGGTCTTATTTGCTGTGCAAGTTAGCTGACGGTTCCAGACACCTTCTGCCACTTAAATGGGCCTAACTTCCTCATGACAAGTCCAAATGGGCCCAAACCAAAGCCCAATTGAAGCTAAGGCCCATGGGAACAAGTGTGCCTCAGGGCAATTTGGGTGTGCATGTAAAATTGGAGGTCTATATCAGCAAGAGGGGTGCAGCCGAAATTGAGAATCAAGTTTTAGATATTTTAGACAGCTTTCTAGTCTTTCCTTAGCTCTTAAGTTTTCTCTTAGATATTTTGTAAGAACTTAGCTTCTCTTGTTCATGGAGGGCTAATTCATCAATCAATCCAGGTTTTGGCTGTTCTGATTATTGGTTTTGAGATTATGAGTTGTTGTTATTCATTCAATGATTAATCTACTTCTTTCAATCCTTTGAAATATTCTGTTTGAATTGCTTAATTCGAATTTGGATCTTCATGCATGATTGCTTAATTGCATGTGATAAAAGAGGATTGTATGGTTGATTAATGTTTCTGAGCTTTTGGATGGATTAATCACCTTGGCTGGATCATGGACTTAGGTAAAACTAGACTTGAATGTTTGCTTAATTCATTTAGTCTTAGTTGAATCCGAATTCTGGTTGCTTAACCAGTGGACATCCATAGAACATTGAGAGGCGTCTTGATATGTTTTAAAGGCCAAGAACATGGTTAATAATTGAATGGATCATTAGAAATCAAGGATGAATCAAAATCAGAATCAGTTAAGGCTTGGATTGGTTGTTTTCCTTTAGGTTACCACTTACAATTAATTTCTGTCAAGTACTTAAACCAAACAAAACCCCCTCTGTTTACATGCTTCTTAATATGATTCACTAAATAGAACAATCCTTAGGTTCGACTTAGGGCTGCCCTTTGCTGCAAATAGCTTAGGTAACCGACCTTAAACTTAATTAATTTGAGGAGCCTCGGCAGCTCATCACATGCACGTGTCAACTTCCCGTGTTTCTTACCCAAGCCCAACACGCCCACAATATACGGCCGTGTCACTTAAAACCCTTTAAAATTCTGGTTCACGGGTGATGAACACACTTTTTATATAATAGTTATCCCTCATACTTAGTCTTTTAAACCTCTTTTGGGCTGAATTGCATAGACTTAGACCTCATTTCATGACTTTGGATCCATTTGTGCTTAATTGCAATTTCCAGCATTACTGAGCATTTTATGCTATCTCTGTGTTTCTTGCATATCTTGAGTTCTGTATATCTGAAAATTCCTAGTCATACCTTGTAGGAAAGCTGAGAGAATTGTCTACAACTTTCTTTCAGGGCTCCAAAGCCAATTCGGACATCCAGAAGGTCATATGCAGCCTGGAAGCCAGAGAAGACATGCTGTCGCAGGATCCTGACCTACATGCAGTATTTGGGCCATAACTTGAGTTGTGGATGTCATATGGACCTGCAACTGGTACCATTGGAAAGCTAACAGACAGAGCTTCAATTGATATGAAGCAAGTTCACCATATTTTATGTTGAAGATGGACTTATTTGCTGTGTAAGTTAGCTAACGGTTCCAGACACCTTTTGCCACTTAAATGGGCCTAACTTCCTCATGACAAGTCCAAATGGGAACAAGTGTGCCCTAAGGGAAATTTGGGTGTGCATGTAATTTTGGAGGTCTATATCAGAAGAAGGAGGCAGCCGAAATTCAGAATCAAGTCATTAGATATTTTTAGACAGCTTTTACTCCTTCCTTAGTCCTTAAGTTTTCTCTTAGATATTTTTATAAGAACTCAGCTCTTCTTGTTCATGGAGGGCTAATTCATCATATCAATCCAGGTTTTGGCTTTTCTAATTATTGGTTTTGAGATTATGTGTTGTTGTTATTCATTTTAGTTGTTAATCAAGTTCTTTCAATCCTCTGAAATATTCTGTTTGAATTGCTTAATTTGGATTGGATTATTCATGTGTTCGTATTCTGTTTGCATGTGATAAAAGAGGATTGTATGGTTAATTAATGGTTCTAAGCTTGGACGGATTAATTACCTTGGCTGGATTCAGGACTTAGGTTAAACTGGACTTGAATGTTTGCTTAATTCATTTAGTCCCTTGTTGAACCGAATTCTGGTTGCTTAACCAGTAGACATCCATAGAACATTGAGAGGCTTCTTGATATGTTTTAAAGGCCAAGAACATGATTAATAATTAAATGGATCCTTGGAAATCAAGGATGAATCAAAATCAGAATTAGTTAAGACTTGGATTGGTTGCTTTCTCTTAAACTTTACCACTTTCAATTAATTTTTGTTAATCACAGAAACAAACACAACCCCCCTGTTTATATGCTTCTCAATATGATTCACCAAATAGAACAATCCTTAGGTTCGACTTAGGGCTGCCCTTTGCTGCAAATAGCTTAGGAACCGACCTTAAACTTTAAGTAATTTGAGGAGCCTCGGCAGCTCATCAAATTTTGGCGCCGTTGCCGGGGATTATTCTAGTTTTGGTCAATCATATTAGGAGTTTACTTTACTGCTCACCATTCATAAAACCCCTTTGTTGTTTTGGTGTGTTTCGATTTTAGTTCAATTTTGTCACTTTTTGTGTGATTTTGTGTTTTGTTGTGTGTTTTGGTGTGTTTTGTTGTTCTATCACTTTTTGTTCATGGTGCATACTAGGTTTCCCTACTACTAAAAGAGTCAAAGATGTTGTTGCATCACTTTCTGACCAACAAAGAATGGAGCACAAACTTGATGAATTGACCTCCTTGGTCAGGCAATTGGCAGTGGGGCGACAAGTATCCACCCCTCAACCTGCAAGCATGTGTGGCATTTGTGCTTGTCCATCACATCCTAGGGACGCATGCCCTACACTGCAAGATGGTGATTCTGGATTTCAGGATCCCTCTGTAGCTGCAGCAGGTGTTTTTCCTAGTCGATCCCCATACCAATCGCAGCAGCAGCTTAGATATGATCCGTACTCCAACACTTACAACTCTGGTTTGAGGGATCATCCAAATTTCAGATATGGCAATGCTGCAGCACCACAACAGCAGTCCTCCCAACAACAGCCACAGCAACAGCAGCAATATAGGCAACCTTGGCAACAACAGAGCCAATTTCAGCCAGCCAGGCCAGGCCAGTTTCAACAGAACAGGCCAACATTCCAGCAGCAGCCTATGCAGCCAACCAACCCGTCAACATCCAAACCTGAGTCTTCTTTGGAAGATTTGGTGAAGCAGATGGCCACTAGCAACATCCAGTTCCAGCAAAGGGCAGAGTCCACCATGCAGAATCTGGAAACGCAAATTGGACAATTGGCATCATCTGTGAGTCAATTGCAATCCCAGGGTTCTGGTGCACTTCCTTCTCAAACCATGGAGTTTGGAGACTTTGTTGTGCAGTTCAATATTTTTGAGCCTATGCAGCATTCCATGGATGAGCACTCTGTCTTTGACATTGATTTGATTGATGATCTAGTTGGGGATGGGTGTGATGAGCTCTGTGCTGACTTCCCAAATTTTGTTGGTGTTGATGACCCTCTTCGGTGCCCCTCCTGTCCTGACTGTGATGGTGATGTACCTTGTGCAGTATGTGCTGAGATATCAGCCTTCTTGAGCAGTCCTGATTCTATGTGCTGCAATTGTGGTAATTCTGTTTGCCCTGCTTGTTCTGAGATTGCAGTATTTTTAGAACAAGATGACTCTATTCCAGAGGCTGTGGTCATTGATGATCCTACAGAGTTAGTGGATGTGTATGAAGAGCTATGTTCTGAATTCCCTGACTTTGTGGGTATAGAGAATTATGTCTAGTGCCATTCACATGCTGTTTGTGATGGTGATACGAGCAATGATATCTGTGCTGAAATTTCTACATTTTTAAGTGATGGCAATCTTGGTGAATCTGAATCTGATTCTGGTTCTGGTTCTGGTTTCGGTTCTGATTTTGCGGCTTTAGAAGATAACTCTACAAGGGCAGCCCAAGACTTCGTGAGAGTGGTCTTTGACCCCGGTATCTAGTCGTGTTTGTTGCATATAATCGGAAAATGATACCTTGAGCTTCAGGGGAGTACATTTTCTGATTATCTTATTGTAATTGTATTTTATTTTCTATTCTGTTTTGCTTTAGTCTGCTTTTGTTTTCTGTTTTTGCTTCTATTTTTGTTTTATGTTCATTTTATTTTCCATTTTCTGTTCTTGATGTCTGCTTTATCTTACCCCACATGCGTGCGGGAAGTTTGGTCATTTCTTGGATAAGCAGCTTTCAACTGCCACCAGCCATTCTATAAGGTAGCTAAAGAGGACATAGTGGAGGAGGTCCACTTGCACGATGCCATCTACCTCCCCTGATAAGGATGTTTCTTCTCTCTCTTTTACTTTACTTGTCCTTATGTGACTGCTTGCTATTAATTGTCATCTGTTGCTACTTTTTGAAGTTTTTACATTGAGGACAATGTAAAATTTAAGTGTGGGGGAGGGATTTCTGTATATAGTTTAGTTGCTTTATTGTTTTCTGTTTAGTTGATTAGGTGTTTTCTGTTTAGTTGATTAGGTTAGTTGATTAGGTTAGTTGATTAGTTTACTATTTCTGTAAATTTGTTGTTTTCTGTTTTAATTTTTTCTGTTTGTTGTTCTTGCTGTTTTTTCTGTTTTTGTTGTCATTTTTCTGTTTTAATTACCCTCCAATGATGTTATAGAATTTGTAAAGTTGTAAGTTTAAAGTAATTACATTTCAAGGTTCATAGCATGATTGAATAACTTGTTTTCCATCCTTAATTTCACATGCTTGGTTTTAGATGTTGGATTGATGATTAAGTTTGATAGATACATGCCTTGTGAGTTTTGAGCCTTTTGATGAATGGATTTGGCATTTGTGCCATTCTTTTTCCTTCTTGTGTGATTTCACTCATGGAATTTGTTAACTCTAGAACTTGCTTGATTCTTTTTGAGGCTACATTTTCATTTGCATACATGAACATGATTGAGGCATTCTTTCTTGATTTAGCCACTTTGCCAAATAGCCAACCTTGTATTATTTCCCTTTGATTACCCCTATTGAGCCTATTTGCCTATCTTTGATATTAGCTCATTATATGCCTATGTACAAAATACCATGTTGTTACCTTACCTTAGGGAATGGGAGAGCATTGGTTCATTGTCTTAGAGGAGCTCTTATGCTTGTGGGTAATTAATAGTACAAGTGTGGAGGTTGTGAATCCTAATGTGCAAAGTATTATGTGAAAGAAAGAAAGAAAGAAAAAAAAAACCAATTGGTTCTGAAAAAAAAAAAAAATCAGAATTGTGAAAAAGGAAAAGAAAAGGAAAAGGAATATGTGCACAGAAGGAGAATATGCTTTACACACTTGGAATTTAATGCTTGTCATTTGAGTTCCTCTCCAATGTTCTCTTATTCTCTTTGAGTTTTACCTTGTGATATCCATTTTGATTCATTCCTTTACCTTTACCTTGGCCTTATTACAACCTTAAATAAAGTCCTCTTGATTTGTGTGTGCATTTGTTTGAGTAGTGGAGAAGTAGAAGATAAGCAAGCTTATGGTAGTGCATCTCTTCATGAGTTTGATTGAGTGGAGTACCTAATTTCTAAACACTTGAGGGATTGAGAGTCTATCTTGTGAGGATCTATCATTCTTAACTTATGCTTTCCAATTGAAGTTACCTTGTTTGTTGATTTTGGATGAGAAGAAATTTTATTTTATGAATGCTGTGAGTTCCTTGAATCTTTAATTGCTTATCTTACTTGTGGTATGAACTTCTGCATTTCTTAAATATCATTGGGAGGTGATCCTTTAGTTTTTAAATTTGTTTTTGTTTCCTTGTTCTTGCTTTTCTTAGTTTTGGAATTTTAGTTTGCCCGAGACGTGCAAAAGCTAAGTGTGGGGGTATTTGATGAACACACTTTTTATACAATAGTTATTCCTCATACTTAGTCTTTTAAACCTCTTTTGGGCTGAATTGCATAGACTTAGACCTCATTTCATGACTTTGGATCCATTTATGCTTAATTGCAATTTCCAGCAATACTGGGCATTATATGCTGTCTCTGTGTTTCAGGAATATCTTGAGTTCTAGATGTCTAAAAATTCTGATTCATACCTTGTTGGAAAGCTGAGAGAATTTTCTACAACTTTCTTCAGTGCAACTCCTGTCCTGACTGTGATGGTGATGTACCTTGTGCAGCGTGTGCTGAAATATCTACCTTCTTGAGCAGTCCTGATTCTCTGTGCTGCAGCTGTGGTAATTCTGCTTGCACTGCTTGTTCTGAAATTGCAGCCGTTTTAGAACAAGATGATTCTATTCCAGAGGCTGTAGTCATTGATGCTCCCACAGAGTTAGTGGATGTGTATGACGAGCTATATTCTGAATTCCCTGACTTTGTGGGTATAGAGAGTTATCTTCAGCGCCATTCACATTCTGTTTGTGATGGTGAAATGAGTTGTGCCATCTGTGCAGAAATTTCTACATTTTTCAGCGATGGCAATCCTGCTGAATCTGCATCTGAAGCTGATTCTAGTTCTGGTTCCAGTTCTGATTCTACAGCTTCAGAAGATAATTCTACCGGGGCAACTCACGACTTCGTGAGACTGGTCTTTGACCCTGGTATCTAGCTGATTATCTTATTGTACTTGTATTCTATTTTCTATTCTGTTTTACTTTAGTCTGTTTTCTGTTCCTTTTATTTTCAATTTTCTGTTTTTGATGTCTGCTTTATCTTATCCCACATGCGTGCGGGAAGTTTGGTCATTTATTTGACATGTAGGTTTCCACCGCCGCAAGCCATTCTGTGAGGTAGCTAAAGAGGACACAGTGGAGGAAGTCCACTTGCACGATGCCATCTACCTCCCCTGATAAGGATGTTTCTTCTCTCTCTTTTACTTTACTTGTCCTTATGTGACTGCTTGTTATTACTTGTCATCTGTTGATACTTTTTGAAGTTTTTACATTGAGGACAATGTAAAATTTAAGTGTGGGGGAGGGATTTCTGTATATAGTTTAGTTGCTTTATTGTTTTCTGTTTAGTTGATTAGGTGTTTTCTGTGTAGTTGATTAGGTTAGTTGATTAGTTTACTATTTCTGTAAATTTGTTGTTTTCTGTTTTAATTTTTTCTGTTTGTTCTGTTTTTGTTGTCATTTTTCTGTTTTAATTACCCTCCAATGATGTTATAGAATTTGTAAAGTTGTAAGTTTAAAGTAATTACATTTCAAGGTTCATAGCATGATTGAATAACTTGTTTTCCATCCTTAATTTCACATGCTTGGTTTTAGATGTTGGATTGATGATTAAGTTTGATAGATACATGCCTTGTGAGTTTTGAGCCTTTTGATGAATGGATTTGGCATTTGTGCCATTCTTTTCCTTCTTGTGTGATTTCACTCATGGAATTTGTTAACTCTAGAACTTGCTTGATTCTTTTTGAGGCTACATTTTCATTTGCATACATGAACATGATTGAGGCATTCTTTCTTGATTTAGCCACTTTGCCAAATAGCCAACCTTGTATTATTTCCCTTTGATTACCCCTATTGAGCCTATTTGCCTATCTTTGATATTAGCTCATTATATGCCTATGTACAAAATACCATGTTGTTACCTTACCTTAGGGAATGGGAGAGCATTGGTTCATTGTCTTAGAGGAGCTCTTATGCTTGTGGGTAATTAATAGTACAAGTGTGGAGGTTGTGAATTATAATGTGCAAAGTATTATGTGAAAGAAAGAAAGAAAGAAAAAAAAAAAAGAGCCAATTGGTTCTGAAAAAAACAAAAAAAATCAGAATTGTGAAAAAGGAAAAGAAAAGGAAAAGGAATATAAAAAAAAATCAGAATTGTGAAAGGAAAAAGAAAAGGAAAAGGAATATGTACAAAGAAAGGAGAATATGCTTTACACACTTGGAATTTAATGCTTGTCATTTGAGTTCCTCTCCAATGTTCTCTTATTCTCTTTGAGTTTTACCTTGTGATATCCATTTTGCTTCATTCCTTCCTTTACCTTTACCTTATTACAACCTTAAATAAAGTCCTCTTGATTTGTGTGTGCATTTGTTTGAGTAGTGGAGAAATAGAAGATAAGCAAGCTTATGGAAGTGCATCTTTTCATGAGTTTGATTGAGTGAAGTACTTAATTTCTAAACACTTGAGGGATTGAGAGTGTATCTTGTGAGGATCTATCATTCTTAACCTATGCTTTCCAATTGAAGTTACCTTGTTTGTTGATTTTGAATGAGAAGAAATTTTATTTCATGAATGCTGTGAGTTCCTTGAATCTTTAATTGCTTATCTTACTTGTGGTATGAACTTCTGCATTTCTTAAATATCATTGGGAGGTGATCCTTTAGTTTTTAAATTTGTTTTTGTTTCCTTGTTCTTGCTTTTCTTAGTTTTGGAATTTTAGTTTGCCCGAGACGTGCAAAAGCTAAGTGTGGGGGAAATTGATGAACACACTTTTTATACAATAGTTATTCCTCATACTTAGTCTTTTAAACCTCTTTTGGGCTGAATTGCATAGACTTAGACCTCATTTCATGACTTAGGATCCATTTATGCTTAATTGCAATTTCCAGCAATACTGGGCATTATATGGTGTCTCTGTGTTTCAGGCATATCTTGAGTTCTGGATGTCCAAAAATTTGGGCATTATATGCTGTCTTTGTGTTTCAGGCATATCTTGAGTTCTGAATGTCCAAAAATTCCGAGTCATACCTTGTTGGAAAGCTGAGAGAATTGTCTACAACTTTCTTTCAGGGCTCCAAAGCTAATTCGGACGTTCAGAAGGTCATATGCAGCCTGGAAGCCAGAGAAGACATGCTGTCGCAGGATCCTGACCTACATGCAGTATTTGGGTCATAACTTGAGTTGTAAATGTCATATTGACCTGAAACTGGTACCATTGGAAAGCTAACAGACAGAGCTTCAATTGATATGAAGACCGGTTCACCATATTTGATGCGTTCGCGTACCCGAAGGATCGAAACGGAGTGTCTGGATTCCGAGTCATACCTTGTTGGAAAGCTGAGAGAATTGTCTACAACGTTATTTCAGGGCCCAAAAGCTAGTTCGGAAGTTCAGAAAGTCATATGCAGCCTGGAATCCAGAGAAGACATGCTGTCGTAGGATCCTGACCTACATGCAGTATTTGGGTCATAACTTGAGTTGTAAATGTCATATGGACCTGAAACGTGTACCATTGGAAAGCTAACAGACAGAGCTTCAATTGATATGAAGACCGGTTCACCATATTTTATGTGGAAGATGGTCGTATTTGCTGTGCAAGTTGGCTGACGGTTCCAGACACCTTCTGCCACTTAAATGGGCCTAACTTCCTCATGACAAGTCCAAATGGGCCCAAACCAAAGCCCAATTGAAGCTAAGGCCCATGGGAACAAGTGTGCCCTAAGGGCAATTTGGGTGTGCATGTAAAATTGGAGGTCTATATCAGCAAGAGGGGGGCAGCCGAAATTGAGAATCAAGTCTTTAGATATTTTAGACAGCTTTCTAGTCTTTCCTTAGTCTCTAAGTTTTCTCTTAGATATTTTGTAAGAACTCAGCTCCTCTTGTTCATGGAGGGCTAATCCATCATATCAATCCAGGTTTTTGCTATTCTGATTATTGGTTTTGAGATTATGAGTTGTTGTTCTTCATTTTAGTTGTTAATCAAAGTTCTTTCAATCCTCTGAAATATTCTGTTTGAATTGCTTAATTCGGATTGGATTATTCATGTGTTCATATTCTGTTTGCATGTGATAAAAGAGGATTGTATGGTTAATTAATGGTTCTAAGCTTGGACGGATTAATTACCTTGGCTGGATTCAGGACTTAGGTTAAACTGGACTTGAATGTTTGCTTAATTCATTTAGTCCCTTGTTGAACCGAATTCTGGTTGCTTAACCAGTAGACATCCATAGAACATTGAGAGGCTTCTTGAGATGTTTTAAAGGCCAAGAACATGGTTAACAATTAAATGGATCCTTGGAAATCAAGGATGAATCAAAATCAGAATTAGTTAAAGACTTGGATTGGTTGCTTTCTCTAAAACTCTACCACTTTCAATTAATTTTTGTTAATCACAGAAACAAACACAACCCCCCTGTTTATATGCTTCTCAACATGATTCACTAAATAGAACAATCCTTAGGTTCGACTTAGGGCTACCCCTTGCTGCAAAAAGCTAGGTAACCGACCTTAAACATTAACTAATTTGAGGAGCCTCGGCAGCTCATCACCCATATACAGTAAACCAGAAGAAAAATATCAAAGTCAGAAGCAGGGATTAATCGAAACAGGGTTCATGGGCATATATAGTGTCTCAACAGGAAATAGTCCCGTCCCAGATACAGTGATCCAAGATAAAAATATCCGAGTCAGAAACAGGGATGAAACGAAACAAGGTCCAGTGGCAGATATAATGACTCTCCAGGAAACAGTCCTATCCCAAATACAGTGGTTCACAAGAAAAATATCCGAGCCAAAAACAGTAATGAACCGAAACAGGGTCTCGAGGCAAATATAGTGACTCACCAGGAAACAGCCCCATCCCAGATACAGTGATCTAAGATAAAAATATCCGAGTCAGAAACAGGGATGAAACGAAACAAGGTCCAGTGGCAGATATAGTGACTCTCCAGGAAACAGTCCTATCCCAAATACAGTGATTCCCAAGAAAAATATCTGAGCCAGAAAAAGTAATGAACCGAAACAGGTTCCCGAGACAAATATAGTGACTCATCAGGAAACATTACCGTCCCAGATACAGTGAACCATAAGAAAAATATCCGAGTCAGAAACAGAGATGAACTGAAATAGTTTCCCGGGGCAGATATAATGACTCACCAGGAAACAGTCCCGTCCCAGATACAGTGATCCAAGAGAAAAATATCCGAGTCAGAAATAGTAATGAACCGAAACAAGGTCCCGGGGGAGATATAGTGACTCACCAAGAAACAGTCCTTTCCCAGATACAGTGAACCATAGGAAAAATATTCGAGTAAGAAACAGGGACGAACCGAAACAGGGTCGTAGGGCAGATGTAGTGTCTCACCAGCAAATAGTCCCGTCCCAGATACAGTGATCCAAGAGAAAAATATCCAAGTCAAAAACAGGGATGAAGCGAAACTGGGTCCAGGGGAAAATATACTGACTCACCAGGAAACAGTCCCGTCCCAGATACAGTGAACCATAAGAAAAATATCCGACTCAGATTTAAGAATGAACCCAAACAGGGTCCCGGGGCAGATATAGTGACTCACCAGGAAACAGTCCCATGCCAGATACAGTGAACAATAAGAAAAATATTCGAGTCAGAAACAGGAATGAACCGAAATAGGGTCCCGAGGCAGATATAGTGACTCACCAGGAAACAGTCCGTCCTAGATACAGTGAACCATAAGAAAAATATCCTACCCAGATACAAGAATGTACCGAAATAGGGTCCCAGGGCAGATTTTGTGACTCACAAGGAAACAGTCCCGTCCCAGATACAGTAAACCATAAGAAAAATATCAGACTCAGATACAAGGACGAACCGAAACAGGGTCTCGGGGCAAATATAGTGAGTCACCAGGAAACATTCCCGTCCCAGATACAGTGAACCATAAGAAAAATATCTGACTCAGATATACGGATAAACCGAAACAGGGTCCTGAGGAAGATATAGTGACTCACGAGGAAACAGTCCCGTCCCAGATATAGTGAATCATAAGAAAAATATCCGAATAACAAATAGGAATGAACAGAAATAGGGTCCCGGGGCAGATATAGTGACTCAGTATGAAACAGTCCCGTTCAAAATATAGTGTACCATATGGAAAATATCCGACTCAGTTACAAGGATGAACCGAAACAGGGTCCCGGGGTAGATATAGTGAATCACCAGGAAACATTCCCGTCCCAGATACAGTTAACCATAAGAAAAATATCCGACTCAGATACAAGGATGAACCGAAACAGGGTCCCGGAGCAGATATAGTGACTCACCAGGAAACATTCCCATCCCAGATACAGTGAATCAGAAGAAAAATATATGACTCAGATATAGGGATAAACCGAAACAGGTTCCCGGGGCAGATATAGCGACTCACCAGGAAAGATTCCCATCCCAGATACAGTGAATCATAAGAAAAAAATCTGAGTAAGAAGCAGGGATGAACCGAAATAGGGTCCCGAGGCAGATATAGTGACTCACCAGGAAATAGTCCCTTCACAGATACATTGAACCATAAGAAAAATATCTGACTCAGATATACAGGTAAACCGAAACAGGGTCCCGGGGCAAATTTAGAGACTCATATGGAAACAGTCCCATCCCAGATAGAGTGAACCATAAGAGAAATATTTGACTCAGATATAAGGATGAACCGAAACAGGGTCCCGGGGAAGATATAGTGACTCACCAGGAAACAGTCCCATCCCAGATACAGTGAACCATCAGAAAAATATCCTAATTAGATACAAGGATAAACCGAAACAAGGTCCCGGGGCAGATATAGTGACTCGTTAAGAAACATTCCCATCCAGATACAGTGAACCATAAGAAAATATCCGAGTCAGACACATGGATAAGCCGAAAAAGGGTCCCGGGGCAGACATAGTGACTCACCAGGAAACATTCCTGTCCTAGATACAGTGAACCATAAGAAAAATAGTGGACTCAGACATAGGGATGAACAGAAACAGGACCCCAGGGCAGATTTTGTGACTCACAAGGAAACTGTTCCGTCCCAGATATAGTGAACCGTAAGAGAAATATCTAAGTCAGAAATAGGGATGAACCAAAACAGGGTCCCGAGGCAGATATAGTGACTCAGCATGAAACAGTCACGTCCCATATACAGTGAACTATAAGAAAAATATCCGACTCAGATACAATCATGAACCAAAACATGGTCCCGGGGCATATATAGTGACTCACCAGGAAACAGTCCCGTCCCAGATACAGTTATCCTGTAGAAAAATATCCGAGTCAGAGACAGGGATGAACCGAAATAGGGTCCCGGGGCAGATATAGTAACTCCCCAGGAAACAGTCCTGTCCCAAATACAGTGAACCATAAGCAAAATATCCGAGTCAGAAAGAGGGATAAGCCGAAACATGGTCCTAGGGCAGATATAGTGACTCACCAGGAAACATTCCCGTCCTAGATACAGTGAACCATGAGAAAAATAGCTTACTCAGATATAGTGACTCACAAGGAAAAGTTCCGTCCCAGATAAAGTAAAGCATAAGAAAAATATCCGACTCAGAAACAAGGATGAACCAAAACAGGGACCCGGGGGCAGATATAGTGACTCACCAGGAAACAGTCCTGTCCCAGATACAGTGAACCGTAAGAGAAATATCTGATTCAGAAATAAGGATGAACCAAAACAGGGTGCCAGGGCAGATATGGTGACTCAGCAAGAAGCAGTCCTTCCCAGATAAAATAAACTATAAGAAAAATATCCGACTCAGATACAAGCATGAACTGAAACACAGTCCCAGGGCAGATATAGTGACTCACCAGGAAACAGTCCCGTCCCAGATAAAGTTAACCACAAGAAAAATATCCGACTCGGATACAAGGATGAAGAGAAACGGGGTCCCGGGGCAGATATAGTGACTCACTAGGAAACAGTCTCGTCCCAGATACAGTGAAACATAAGAAAAATATCCGAGTCAGAAAAAGGGATGAACCAAAAGAGGGTCCTGGGTAAGATATAGTGACTCACCAAGAAACAGTCCCGTCCTAGATACAGTTATCCACAAGAAAAATATCTGAGTCAGAGATAGGGATGAACCGAAATAGGATCCCGGGGGAGATATAGTGACTCCCCAGGAAACAGTCCTGTCCCAAATACAGTGAACCATAAGCAAAATATCCGAGTCAAAAATAGGGATAAGCCGAAACAAGATCCTGGGGCAGATATAATGACTCACCAGGAAAGAGTCTCGTCCCAGATACAGTGATCCAAGAGAAAAATATCTGAGTCAGAAACAGTAATGAACTGAAATAGGGTCCCAGGGGAGATATAGTGACTCACCAAGAAACAGTCCTTTCCCAGATACAGTGAACCATAGGAAAAATATCCGAGTCAGAAATAGAGATGAACCGAAACAGGGAAGAACCGAAACAGGGTCGCAGGGCAAATATAGTTTCTCACCAGGAAATAGTCCCGTCCCAGATACAGTGATCCAAGACAAAAATATTCGAATCAGAAACATCGATGAACTAAAATAGGATCCCAGGGCAGGTATAGTGACTCCCCAAGAAACAGTCCAGTCCCAGATACAAAGAACCATAAGAAAAATATGCGAGTCAGAAACAGGGATAAGCTGAAACAGGGTCCCGCGGCAGATATAGGGACTCACCAGGAAACATTCTTGTCCTAAATACAGCGAAGCATAAGAAAAATATCTGACTTAGATAGAGGGATGAACAGAAACAGTTACCCGGGACAGATTTAGTGACTCACAAGGAAACAGGTCCGTCCCAGATACAGTAAAGCATAAGAAAAATATCCGACTCTAATACAAGGATGAACCGAAACAGGGACCCGGGGGCAAACATAGTGACTCACCTGGAAATAGTCCTATCACAGATACATTGAAACATAAGAAAAATATCCAACTCAGATATACGGATAAACCAAAACAGGGTCCCTGGGCAGATTTAGTGACTCAGAAGGAAACAGTCCCTTCCCAGATACAGTGAACCATTAGAAAAATATCCGACTCAGATATAAGAATGAACCGAAACAGGGTCCCGGGGCAGATATAGTGACTCTCCAGGAGTCCCATCCCAAATACAGTGAACCATAAGAAAAATATCCGAATTAGATACAAGGATGAACAGAAACCAGGTCCCGGGGCAGATATAGTGACTCACTTGGAAACATTCACATCCCAGATACAGTGAACCATAAGAAAAATATCCAACTCAGATACAAGAATGTACCGAAATAGGGTCCCAGGTCAAATTTAGTCACTCACAAGGAAACAGTCTCGTCCCAGATACAATAAACCATAAGAAAAATATCCGACTCAGATACAAGGACGAACCGAAACAGGGTCTAGGGGCAGATATAGTGAGTCACAAGGAAACAGTCCCGTCCCAGATACAGTGAACCATAAGAAAAATATTCGTGTCAGAAACAGGAATGAACAGAAAGAGGGTCCCGGGGCAGGTATAGTGACTCCCCAGGAAACACTCCAGTCCTAGATACAGTGAACCATAAGCAAAATATCCGAGTCAGAAACAGGGATAAGCTGAAACAGGGTCCGGAGGCAGATATAGTGACTCACCAGGAAGCATTCCCGTCCCAGATTCAGCGAACTATAAGAAAAATATCTGACTCAGATATAGGGATGAACAGAAACAAGGTCCCGGGGCAGATTTAATGACTCACAAGGAAACAGTTCTGTCCCAGATACAGTAAACCATAAGAAAAATATACAACTCAGATACAAGGATGAACCGAAACAAGATCACGGTGGCAGATATAGTGACTCGCCAGGAAACATTCCCTTCCCAAAAACAGTGAACCATTAGGAAAATATATGACTTAGATTTAGGGATGAATCGAAACAGGATCCCGGGGCAGATTTAGTGACTCACAAGGAAACAGTTCCATCCTAGATACAGTGAACCAAAAGTAAAATATCTGAGTCAGAAACAGGGATGAACCGAAACGGGGTCCCGGGGCAGATATAGTGACTCACTAGGAAACAATCCCGTCCCAAATACACTGAACCATATGAAAAATATCTGACTCAGATAAAGGTATGAACCGAAACAGAATCCCGGGGCAGATATAGTGAGTCACTAGGAAACATTCCCATCCCAGATACAGTGAATCATAAAAAAAAAATCCGAGTCAGAAGCAGGGATGAACCGAAATAGGGTCCCGAGGCAGATATAGTGGCTCACCAGGAAACAGTTCTATCCTAGATACAGTAAACCATAAGAAAAATATACAACTCAGATACAAGAATGAACCGAAACAGGAATTCGGTGGTAGATATAGTGACTCGCCAGGAAACATTCCCTTCCCAGAAAGAGTGAACCATTAGAAAAATATATGACTTAGATATAGGGATGAACCGAAACAGGATCCCGGGGCAGATTTAGTGACTCACAAGGAAACAGTTCCATCCTTGATACAGTGAACAAAAAGTAAAATATCTGAGTCAGAAACAGGGATGAACCAAAACGGGATCCCGGGGCAGATATAGTGACTCAGTAGGAAACAATCCCGTCCCATATACACTGAACCATATGAAAAATATCTGACTCAGATAGAGGTATGAACCGAAACAGGATCCCGGTGCAGAATTTGTGACTTACACGAAAACAGTCCCGTCCCAGATACAGTGAACCATAAGAAAAATATCCGACTCATATACAAGAATGTACTGAAAGAGGGTCCCGGGGCAGATATAGTGACTCACCAGGAAACATTCCCTTCCCAGATACAGTGAACCATTTGAAAAATATATGACTTAGATATAAGGATGAAACGAAAGAGGGTCCCGGGGCAGACTTAGTGACTCACAAGGAAACAGTCCCGTCCCAGATACATTGAACCATAAGAAAAATTTTACGACTTAGATACAAGGATGATCCGAAACAGGGTCCCGGGGCATATATAGTGACTCACCAGGAAACAGTCCCATCCCAGATACAGTGATCCTTAAGAAAAATGTCTGACTCAGATATTCGGTTAAACCGAAACAGGGTCCCGAGGCAGATTTAGTGACTCAAAAGGAAATAGACCAATCCCAAATACAGTGAACCATAAGAAAATTATCCAACTCAGATACAAGAATGTACCGAAACAGGGTCCCAGGTCAGATTTAGTCACTCACAAGGAAACAGTCTCGTCCCAGATACTGTGAACCATATGAAAAATATAAGACTCAGATATAGGGATGAATCGAAATAGCGTCCTGGGACAGATTTAGTGACTCACAAGGAAACAGTCCCGTCCCAAATACAGTCAACCATAAGAAAAATATCCGACTCAGATACAAGGATGAACCGAAACAGGGTCCTGGGATAGATATAGTGACTCACCAGGAAATAGTCCATTCCCAGATACAGTGAACCAAAAGAAAAATATATGACTCAGATATAGGGATGAACCGAAACAGGTTCCCGGGGCAGATATAGTGAGTCACTAGGAAACATTCCCATCCCAGATACAGTGAATCATAAGAAAAAAAATCCGAGTCAGAAGCAGGGATGAACCGAAATAGGGTCCCGAGGCAGATATAGTGACTCACCAGGAAACAGTTCTGTCCTAGATACAGTAAACCATAAGAAAAATATACAACTCAGATACAAGGATGAACCGAAACAGGAATTCGGTGGCAGATATAGTGACACGCCAGGAAACATTCCCTTCCCAGAAACAGTGAACCATTAGAAAAATATATGACTTAGATATAGGGATGAACCGAAACAGGATCCCGGGGCAGATTTAGTGACTCACAAGGAAACAGTTCCATCCTAGATACAGTGAACCAAAAGTAAAATATCTGAGTCAGAAACAGGGATGAACCGAAACGGGATCCCGGGGCAGATATAGTGACTCACTAGGAAACAATCTCGTCCCATATACACAGAACCATATGAAAAATATCTGATTCAGATAAAGGTATGAACCGAAACAGGATCCCGGTGCAGAATTTGTGACTTACACGAAAATAGTCCCGTCCCAGATACAGTGAACCATAAGAAAAATATCCGACTCATATACCAGAATGTACTGAAACAGGGTCCCGGGGCAGATATAGTGACTCACCAGGAAACATTCCCTTCCCAGATATAGTGAACCATTTGAAAAATATATGACTTAGATATAGGGATCAACCGAAAGAGGGTCCCGGGGCAGACTTAGTGACTCACAAGGAAACAGTCCCGTCCCAGATACAGTGAACCATAAGAAAAATTTCTGACTCAGATACAAGGATGATCTGAAACAGGGTCCCGGGGCATATATAGTGACTCACCAGGAAACAATCTCGTCCCAGATACAGTGATCCTTAAGAAAAATGTCTTACTCAGATATACGGTTAAACCGAAACAGGGTCTCGGGCCAGATTTAGTGACTCAAAAGGAAATAGACCAATCCCAAATACAGTGAACCATAAGAAAATTATCCGAATTAGATACAAGGATGAACCGAAACTGGGACCCGAGCCAGATAGAGTGACTCACCATGAAACAGTCTCGTCCCAGATACTGTGAGCCATATGAAAAATATAAGACTCAAATATAGGGATGAATCAAAATAGCGTCCTGGGACAGATTTAGTGACTCACAAGGAAACAGTCCCGTCCCAAATACAGTCAACCATAAGAAAAATATCCGACTCAGATACAAGTATGAACCGAAACAGGGTCTCGGGGTAGATATAGTGACTCACCAGGAAATAGTCCCTTCCCAGATACAGTGAACCAAAGGAAAAATATATGACTCAGATATAGGGATGAACCGAAACAGGTTCCCGGGGCAGATATGTTGACTCACAAGGAAACATTCCCATCCCAGATACAGTGAATCATAAGAAAAAAATCCGAGTCAGAAACAGGGATAAGCTGAGACAGGGTCTCGGGGCAAATATAGTGACTGAGCAGGAAACATTCTCGTCCCAGATACAGCTAACCATATGAAAAATATCTGACTCAGATATAGGGATGAACAGAAATAGGGTCCCGGGGCAGATTTAGTGACTCACATGGAAACAGTTCTGTCCCTGATACAGTGAACCATAAGAAAAATATCTGACTCAGATACAAGGATGATCCGAAACAGGGGCCCAGGGCATATATAGTGACTCACTAGGAAACCGTCCCGTCCCAGATACAGTGATACGTAAGAAAAATGTCTGATTCAGATATACGGATAAACCAAAACAGGGTCCCGGGGTAGATTTAGTGACTCAAAAGAATACAGACCAATCCTAAATACAGTGAACAATAAGAAAAATATCTGAATTAGATAATAGGATGAATCGAAACATGTTCCCGGGGCAGATACAGTGACTCACCATGAAACAGTCTCGTCCCAGATACAGTGAACCATATGAAAAAAATAAGACTCAGATATAGGGTTGTACTGAAAGAGGGTCCCGGGGCAAATTTAGTGACTCACAAGGAAACAGTCCCGTCCCAGATACAGTCAACCATAAGAAAAATATCCAAGTCAGATACAAGGATGAACCGAAATAGGGTGCCGGGGGAAGTTATAGTGACTTACCAGGAAATAGTCCCTTCCCAGATACAATGAACCATAAGAAAAATATCTGACTCAGATACAAGGATGAACCGAAAGAGGGTCCCGGGGCAGACATAGTGACTCACCAGGAAACTATCCCGTCCCAGATACAGAGAACTATAAGAAAAATATCCGAGTCAGAAATAGGGATGAACCGAAATAGGGTCCTGGGGCAGATATAGTGACTCCGCAGGAAAGAGTCCAGTCCCAAAAATAGTGAACCATAAGCAAAATATCCGAGTCAGAAACAGGGTCCCGGGGCAGATATAGTGACTTACCAAGAAATATTCCCGTCCCAGATACAGTAAACCATAAGAAAAATATCTGACTCAGATATAGGGTTGAACAGAAACAGGGTCTCGGGGCCGATTTAGTGACCACAAGGTAACAGTTCCGTCCCAGATACAGTAAGCCATAAGAAAAATATCCGACTCAGATATAAGGATGAACCACAACAGGGTCCCGGGGGCTGATATAGTGACTCACTAGAAAACAGTCCCGTCCCAGATACAGTGAACAATTAGAAAAATATCTGAGTCAGAAGCAGGGTTGAACCGAAACAGGGTCCCGGGGTAGATATAGTAACTCAACAGGAAACAGTCTCGTCCCAGATATAGTGAACCATAAGAAAAATATCCGACTCAGATAAATGCATAAACCGAAATAGGGTCCCAGGGCAGATTTAGTGACTCACAAGAAAACAGTCCTGTCCCAGATACAATGAGCCATAAGAAAAATATCCGAGTAAGAAACAGGGATGAACAAAAAGAGGGTCCTGGGTCAGATCTAGTGAGTCCCCAGGAAACAATCCTGTCCTAGACACAGTGAACCATAAGCAAAATATCCTAGTCAGAAACAGGAATGAACCTAAACAGGGTCCCGGGGCAGATATAGTGACTCACCAGGAAACATTCCCATCCCAGATACAGTGAACCATAAGAAAAATATATGACTCAGATATAGGGATAAACAAAAACAGGGTCCCGGGGCTGATTTAGTGACTTACAAGGAAGAAGTCCCGTCCCAGATACAGTGACCCATAAGAAAAATATTCGACTCAGATACAAGGATGAACCGAAATAGGGTCCCGGGGCAGATATAGTGACTCATCAGGAAAAAGTCCTGTCCCAGATACAGTGAACCATTTGAAAAATATATGACTTAGATATAGGGATGAACCGAAAGAGGGTCCCGGGGCAGACTTAGTGACTCACAAGGAAACAGTCCCGTCCTAAATACAGTCAACCATAAGAAAAATATCCGACTCAGATACAAGGATGAACCGAAACAGGGTCCCGGGGTAGATATAGTGACTCACCAGGAAATAGTCCCTTCCCATATACAGTGAACCAAAAGAAAAATATATGACTCAGATATAGGGATGAACCGAAACAGGTTCCCGGGGCAGATATAGTGACTCACTAGGAAACATTCACATCCCAGATACAGTGAATCATAAGAAAAAAATCCGAGTCAGAAGCAGTGATGAACCGAAATAGGGTCCCGAGGCAGATATAATGACTCACCAGGAAACAGTCCTTCCTAGATACAGTGAACAATAAGAAAAATATCCGACTCAGATACAAGGATGAACCGAAACAGGGTCCCGGGGCAGATATATTGACTCACCAGGAAATAGTCACTTCCCAGGTACATTGAACCATAAGAAAAATATCTGATTCAGATATACGGATAAACCGGAACAGGGTCCCGGGGCAGATTTAATGACTCACAAGGAAACAGTTCCATGCAAGATACAGTGAAGCATATGAAAAATATCTGACTCAGTTATAAGGATGAACCTAAACATGGTCCCGGGGCCAATATAGTGACTGACCAGGAAACAGTCCCATCCCAGATACAGTGAACCATAAGAAAAATATTCAACTCAGAAACAGGAATGAATCGAAATAGGGCCCCGGGGCAGATATAGTGACTCCCCAGGAAACAGTTCAGTCCCAGATACAGTGAACTATAAACAAAATATCTGAGTCAGAAACAGGGATAAGGTGAAACAGGGTCCCGGGGCAGATATAGTGACTGGGCGGGAAACATTATTGTCCCATATACAGCTAACCATAAGAAAAATATCTGACTCAGATATAGGGATGAACAGAAACAGAGTCCCAGGGCAGATTTAGTGACTCACAAGGAAACAATTCCGTCCCTGATACAGTGAACCATAAGAAAAATATCCGACTCAGATACAAGGATGCACCGAAACAGGGGCCCAGGGCATGTATAGTGACTCACTAGGAAACAGTCCCGTCCCAGATACAGTGAACAATAAGAAAAATATTTGAATTAGATACAAGGATGAACGGAAACATACTCCCGGGGCAGATATAATGACTCACCATGAAACTGTCTCGTCCCAGATATAGTGAACCATATGAAAAATATAAGACTCAGATATAGGGATGTACAGAAATAGGGTCCCGGGGCAGATTTAGTGACTCACAAGGAAACAGTCCCGTCCCAGATACAGTCAACCATAAGAAAAATATCCAACTCAGATACAAGGATGAACCGACATAGGGTGCTGGGGCAAGTTATAGTGACTCACCAGGAAATGATCCCTTCCCAGATACAATGAACCATAAGAAAAATATCTGACTAAGATAGAAGGATGAACCGAAAGAGGGTCCTGGGGCAGACATAGTGACTCACCAGGAAACTATCCCGTCCTAGATACAGTGAACCATAAGAAAAATATCCGAGTTAGAAACAGGGATGAACCAAAATAGGGTCCCGGGGCAGATATAGTGACTCCGCAGGAAACAATCCAGTCCCATATACAATGAACCATAAGCAAAATATCTGAGTCAGAAACAGGGTCCCGGGGCAGATATAGTGACTTACCAAGAAATATTCCCGTCCCAGATACAGTAAACCATAAGAAAAATATCTGACTCAGATATAGGGTTGAACAGAAACAGGGTCTCGTGGCAGATTTAGTGACCCACAAGTCAACAGTTCCGTCCCAGATACAGTAAGCCATAAGAAAAATATCCGACTCAGATATAAGGATGAACCGAAACAGGGTCCCGGGGGCTGATATAGTGACTCACTAGGAAACAGTCCCGTCCCAGATACAGTGAACCATTAGAAAAATATCTGAGTTAGAAGCAGGGTTGAACCGAAACAGGGTCCCGGGGGCTGATATAGTGACTCACTAGGAAACAGTCCCGTCCCAGATACAGTGAACCATTAGAAAAATATCTGAGTTAGATGCAGGGTTGAACCGAAACAGGGTCCCGGGGTAGATATAGTAACTCAACATGAAACAGTCTCGTCCCATATATAGTGAACCATAAGAAAAATATCCGACTCAGATATACGGATAAACCGAAACAGGGTCGCAGGGCAGATTTAGTAACTCACAAGAAAACAGTCCTGTCCCAGATACAGTGAGCCATAAGAAAAATATCCGAGTAAGAAACAGGGATGAACAAAAAGAGGGTCCCGGGGCAGATCTAGTGAGTCCCCAGGAAACAATCCTGTCCTAGATACAGTGAACCATAAGCAAAATATCCGAGTCAGAAACAGGAATGAACCGAAACAGGGTCCCGGGGCAGATATAGTGACTCACCAGGAAACATTGCCACCCAGATACAGTGAACCATAAGAAAAATATATGACTCAGATATAGGGATAAACCAAAACAGGGTCCCGTGGCTGATTTAGTGACTTACTAGGAAGAAGTCCCGTCCCAGATACAGTGAGCCATAAGAAAAATATTCGACTCAGATACAAGGATGAACCGAAACAGGGTCCCGGGGCAGATATAGTGACTCACCAGGAAACAGTCCCGTCTCAAATACAGTGAATCATTTGAAAAATATATGACTTAGATATAGGGATGAACCGAAAGAGGGTCCCGGGGCAGACTTAGTGACTCACAAGGAAACAGTCCCGTCCCAAATACAGTCAACCATAAAAAAAAATATCCGACTCAGATACAAGGATGAACCGAAACAGGGTCCCGGGGTAGATATACTGACTCACCGGGAAATAGTCCCTTCCCAGATACAGTGAACCAAAAGAAAAATATATGACTCAGATATAGGGATGAACCGAAACAGGTTCCCGGGGCAGATATAGTGAGTCACTAGGAAACATTCCCATCCCAGATACAGTGAATCATAAGAAAAAAAATCCGAGTCAGAAGCAGGGATGAACCGAAATAGGGTCCCGAGGCAGATATAGTGACTCACCAAGAAACAGTTCGTCCTAGATACAGTGAACAATAAGAAAAATATCCGACTCAAATACAAGGATGAACCGAAACAGGGTCCCGAGGCAGATATAGTGACTCACCAGGAAATAGTCACTTCCCAGGTACATTGAACCATAAGAAAAATATCTGATTCAGATATCCGGATAAACCGGAACAGGGTCCCGAGGCAGATTTAATGACTTACAAGGAAACAGTCCCATCCAAGATACAGTGAAGCATATGAAAAATATCTGACTCAGTTATAAGGATAAACCTAAACAGGTGACGGGTGTCGAACCGTACAAAATTAAACTACTAATTGCAACTAAATTGTAGTATAGGATGCAACCAGTGTCGTCTCCCAAGGATTCACCAGAACAACTAATCTTTTAAGAACTTAAGCAAGAACAGAATAAGGGGGATTTTGTGTTGAATGCAATATACTAAGAATTAAGAAAGCAGTAAATTGAATTTATCAAATAAGAGAAAACACAATCAACTCAAGCAGGCAACCAAACTCTAATCCATCCTTGTTCACTAAAGATAACCTAGATCTGATTTAATTCTTGGTTAAGTGTTACCTGGAACCCCTAACAATAACACTTAGAATTCCTACTGATTTACCAATCAGGATTCAATTAATCATGGAATTAAGACTCTAGGCAACCGCTCTATATCACTAAATCCAGATTAATTTAATAACCGAATTATCCAAGTTAACCATATATTAAAGACCTTTAAAGTATGATTATCAATCTGATTACTGTTATGAATCTAATCAACCGATTTAAATTCATACAACTCATGGAATCAAAGTACCATTCAATCACATGAAGAAGGGGAGAAGCAGTAATTCAAATTAAATTAAATCAAACCCGGTTGAAGCACAGGAACTCTGGATTGTCAAGTTTGGCTCCTCTTGAATTGATTACAAACGAACTTAGCCTTCCATGGAAGACTTGAACACAAAGCAAAGGGGAAAAACGAACTAAGCAAAGGAGGCAGCAGCAGCTCAAGGAATTTCGTATCTCTTCTGATTGTGTATATTTGCCTCAACAACTTGAGAATATATACTAGCTGGCTGCCTCCTCTAGGTTTCCTAATGGTTTCCTAATTACAAAATAAACCTAGTTTCCTAAATTATTAATGGTAAAAACATGATCAAGCCCTAGTGTCATGTGTGCTGGCCCAAAAACAGATGTTGGCCCAAATAAACATGCTCTGGTCCAATAGGCAGCCCTAAGGAAAGAAATCAGTCAATGCTGGGCGGAGTGCTGGGCGGAGCAGAAAATCTGGACTGCTTGCACGCGAATTTCAGTTGTCCAGACGCGAGAATCAGCTTCTGGGCTCTTCATATGAAATGTGGGATTTTCTGTCAGCTTTCCAACGAAACTGGAATCACATCAATCGGACATTTATAGAAAAAGATATGGTGAAAAACGTAAGCAGTGTCAGAATTTAACAGTTAAGCAATTAAAATCTACAACACCAACAAGTCCAAATCTCCAAAATATGTCTAAAAGCCATAAAATTCACTAGAAACACACACTAAAAGACTAAGTATAAGAGAAACAAATAGTATAAAATAATGTGTTATCAACAGGGTCCCGAGGCAAATATAGTGACTCACCAGGAAACAGTTCCATCCCAGATACAGTGAACCATAAGAAAAATATTCAAGTCAGAAACAGGAATGAATCGAAATAGGGTCCCGGGGCAGATATAGTGACTCCCCAAGAAACAGTCCAGTCCCAGATATAGTGAACCATAAACAAAATATCTGAGTCAGAAACAGGGATAAGCTGAAACAGGGTCCCGGGGAAGATATAGTGACTGAGCAGGAAACATTCTCGTCCCAGATACAGCTAACCATAAGAAAAATATCTGACTCAGATATAGGGATGAACAGAAACAGGGTCCCAGGGCAGATTTAGTGACTCAGAAGGAAACAGTTCTGTCCCTGCTATAGTGAACCATAAGAAAAATATCCGACTCAGATACAAGGATGATCCGAAACAGGGGCCTAGGGCATATATAGTGACTCACTAGGAAACAGTCTCGTCCCAGATACAGCAAACAATAAGAAAAATATCAAAATTACATACAAGGATGAACCGAAACATGGTCCCGGGGAAGATATAGTGACTCACCATGAAACAGTCTCGTCCCAGATAAAGTGAACCATATGAAAAATATAAGACTCAGATATAGGGATGTACTGAAATAGGGTCTCGGGGCAGATTTACTGACTCACAAGGAAACAGTCCCGTCCCAGATACAGTCAACCATAAGAAAAATATCCAACTCAGATACAAGGATGAACCGAAATAGGGTGCCGGGGGAAGTTATAGTGACTCACCAGGAAATAGTGCCTTCCCAGATACAATGAACCATAAGAAAAATATCCGACTCAGATAGAAGGATAAACCGAAAGAGGGTCCCGGGGCAGACATAGTGACTCACCAGGAAACTATCCCGTCCCAGATACAGTGAACCATAAGAAAAATATCCGAGTCAGAAACAGGGATGAACCAAAATAGGGTCCCGGGGCAGATATAGTGACTCCGCAGGAAACAATCCAGTCCCAGATACAGTGAACCATAAGCAAAATATTTGAGTCAGAAACAGGGTCCTGGGGCAGATATAGTGACTTACCAAGAAATATTCCCGTCCCAGATACAGTAAACCATAAGAAAATTATCTGACTCAAACATAGGGATGAACAGAAACTAGGTCTTGGGGCAGATTTAGTGACCCACAAGGTAACAGTTCCGTCCCAGATACAGTAAGCCATAAGAAAAATATCCGACTCGGATATAAGGATGAACCGAAACAAGGTCCCGGGGGCTGATATAGTGACTCACTAGGAAACAGTCCCGTCCCAGATACAGTGAACCATTAGAAAAATATCTGAGTCAGAAGCAGGGTTGAACCGAAACAGGGTCCCGGGGTAGATATAGTAACTCAACAGGAAACAGTCTCATCCCATATATAGTGAACCATAAGAAAAATATCCAACTCAGATATAAGGATAAATCGAAACAGGCACCTAGGGCAGATTTAGTGACTCACAAGAAAACAGTCCTGTCCCAGATACAGTGAGCCATAAGAGAAATATCCGAGTAAGAAACAAGGATGAACAAAAAGAGGGTCCCGGGGCAGAGCTAGTGAGTCCCCAAGAAACATTCCTGTCCTAGATACAGAGAACCATAAAAAAAATATCCGAGTCAGAAACAGGAATGAACCGAAACAGGGTCCCGGGGCAGATATAGTGACTCACCAAGAAACATTCCCATCCCAGATACAGTGAACCATAAGAAAAATATATGACTCAGATATAGGGATAAAACAAAACATGGTCCCGGGGCTGAGTTAGTGACTTACAAGGAAGAAGTCCCGTCCCAGATACAGTTACCCATAAGAAAAATATTCGACTCAGATACAAGGATGAACTGAAACAGGGTCCCGGGGCAGATATAGTGACACACCAGGAAACAGTCCAGTCCCAGATACAGTGAACCATTTGAAAAATATATGACTTAGATATAGGGATGAACCGAAAGAGGGTCCCGGGGCAGACTTAGTGATTCACAAGGAAACAGTCCCGTCCCAAATACAGTCAACCATAAGAAAAATATCCGACTCAGATACAAGGATGAACCGAAACAGGGTCCCGGGGTAGATATAGTGACTCACCAGGAAATAGTTCCTTCCCAGATACAGTGAACCAAAAGAAAAATATATGACTCAGATATAGGGATGAACCAAAACAGGTTCCCGGGGCAGATATAGTGACTCACTAGGAAACATTCCCATCCCAGATACAATGAATCATAAGAGAAAAATCTGAGTCAGAAGCAGGGATGAAGCGAAATAGGGTCCCGAGGCAGATATAGTGACTCACCAGGAAACAGTCCTTCCTAGATACAGTGAACAATAAGAAAAATATCCGACTCAAATACAAGGATGAACCGAAACAGGGTCCCGGGGCAGATATAGTGACTCACCAGGAAATAGTCACTTCCCAGGTACATTGAACCATAAGAAAAATATCTGATTCAGATATACGGATAAACCGGAACAGGGTCCCGGGGTAGATTTAATGACTCACAAGGAAACAGTGCCATCCAAGATACAGTGAAGCATATGAAAAATATCTGACTCAGTTATAAGAATGAACCTAAACAGGGTGCCAGGGCAAATCTAGTGACTGACCAGGAAACAGTCCCATCCCAGATACAGTGAACCATAATAAAAATATTCAACTCAGAAACAGGAATGAATCGAAATAGGGTCCCGGGTCAGATATAGTGACTCACCAAGAAACATTCCCATCCCAGATACAGTGAACCATAAGAAAAATATATGACTCACTTATAGGGATAAACCAAAACAGGGTCCCGGGGCTAATTTAGTGACTTACAAGGAAGAAGTCTCGTCCCAGATACAGTGACCCATAAGAAAAATATTCGACTCATATACAAGGATGAACCCAAACAGGGTCCCGGGGCAGATATAGTGACTCACCAGGAAAAAGTCCCGTCCCAGATACAGTGATCCATAAGAAAAATGTCTGACTCTGATATACTGATAAACCGAAAAAGGGTCTCGGGGCAGATTTTGTTACTCAAAAGGAAACAGTCTCGTCATAGATACAATGAACCATTAGAAAAATATAAGACTTAGATATAGGGATGAGCCGAAATAGGGTCTCGGGGCAGATTTAGTGACTCACATGGAAACAGTCCCATCCCAGATACAGTGAACCATAAGAAAAATATCCGAGTCAGATACAATTCCCGTCCCAGATACAGTGAACCATAAGAAAAATATCCGAGTCAGAAACAGGGCGGAACCGAAATAGGGTCCCGAGGCAAATATAGTGACTCATTAGGAAACAGTCTGTTCCAGATACAGTGAATCATAAGGAAAATATTTGACTCAAAAACAGGGATAAACCTAAATAGGGTCCCGGGGCAGATATAGTGACTTCCCAGGTAACAGTCATGTCCTAGATACAGTAAAACATAAGAAAAATATCCGAGTCAGAAACATGGATGCTCCGAAACAGGGTCCCGGGGCAGTTATTGTGACTCACCAGGAAACATTCATTTCCCAGATATAGTGAACCATAAGAAAAATATCCGACTGAGATACAAGGATGAATCAACACAAGGCCCCGGGGCAGACATAGTGTCTAACCAGGAAACAGTCCCGTCCCAAATACAGCGAACCATAAGAAAATAATTTGAGTCAGAAACATGGTCCTGGGGTAAATATAGTGACTCACCAGGAAACACTCCCGTCCCAGATATAGTTAACTATAAGAAAAATATCCGACTCAGATACAAGGAGGAACCGAAACAGGGTCCCAGGGCAGATTTAGTGACTCACATGGAAACAATCCCGTCCCAGATACAGTGAACCATACGAAAAATATCCGAGTCAGAAACAGGGATGAACAGAAATAGGGACCCGGGGCAGATATAGTGACTCCCCAGGAAACAGTCCCGTCCCAGTTATAGTGAATCATAAGAAAATTATTGGACTCAAAAATAGGGATGAACCGAAATAGGTTCCCGGGGCAGATATAGGGACTCACCAGGAAACAGCCCAGTCCCAGATAAAGTGAACCATAAGAAAAATATCTTAGTCAGAAACAGGTATGAACCGAAATAGGGTCCCGAGGCAGATATATTGACTCCCCAGGAAACAGTCCTGTCCTAGATATAGTGAACCATAAGAAAAATATTCGAGTCAGAAACGTGGATGAACCGAAACAGGGTCCCGGGGCAGTGATAGTGACTCACCAGGAAACATTCCCGTCTCAGATATAGTGAACCATAAGAAAAATATGCAACTGAGATACAAGGATGAACCGACACAGGGTCCCGGGCAGATATAGTCACCCACCAAGAAACAGTCCTGTCACAGATACAAGGAACCATAAGAAAAATATCTGAGTTAGAAACAGGGACCCAGGGTAGATATAGTGACTCACCAGGAAACAGTGCCGTCCCAGATATAGTGAACCATAAGAAAAATATCCGACTCAGATACAAGGAGGAACCGAAACAAGGTCCCAGGGCAGATTTATTGACTCACAAGGACACAGTCCCGTCCCAGATACAGTCAACCATAAGAAAAATATCCGAGTCAGAAACAGGTATAAACCGAAATTGGGACCCGGGGCAAGTATAGTGACTCCCCAGGAAACAGTCATGTCCTAGATACAGTGAACCAATATAAAAATATCCGAGTCAGAAAAACGGATAATCCGAAACAGGTTCCCAGGGCAGATATAGCGACTAACCAGGAAACATTCCCGTCCCAGATATAGTTAACCATTAGAAAAATATAAGACTTAGATATAGGGATGAACCGAAATAGCGGGGCAGATTTAGTGACTCACAAGGAAACAGTCCCGTCCCAGATACAGTGAAACATAAGAAAAAAATCCGACTCATATACAAGGATGAACCGAAACAGGGTCCCGGGCCATATATAGTGACTCACCAGGAAACAGTCCCGTCCGAGATAGAGTGATCCATAAGAAAATTGTCTGACTCAAATATACGGATAGACCGAAAAAGGGTCCCGGGGCAGATTTAGTGACTCAAAAGGAAACACTCCCGTCCTAGATACAGTGAACCACATGGAAAATATCCGAATTAGATAGAATGATGAACAAAACAGGGTCCCGGGGCTGATATAGTGACTTACCAGGAAACAGTCCCGTCCGAGATAGATTGATCCATAAGAAGAATGTCTGACTCAGCTATACGGATAAACCGAAAAAGGGTCCCGGGGAAGATTTGGTGACTCAAAAGGAAACAGTCCCGTCCTAGATATAGTGAACCAGAAGAAAAATATCCGAATTAGATAGAAGGATGAACCGAAACAGGGTCCCGGGGCATATATAGTGAGTCTCCAGGAAACAGTCCCGTCCCAGATACAGTGAACCATAAGGAAAATATCCGAGTCAGAAACAGGGCGGAACCGAAATAGGGTCCCGAGGCAGATATAGTGACTCACCAGGAAAAAGTCCGTCCCAGATACAGTGAATCATAAGAAAAATATCTAATTCAAAAGCAAGGATGAACCGAAATAGGGTCCCAGGGCAGATATATTGACTCCCCAGGAAACAGTCCAGTGCCAGATACAGTGAACCATAAGAAAAATAGGCGACTCAGATACAAGGAAGAACCGAAACAGGGACCCGGGGTAGATATAATGAATCACGAGGAAACAGTCCTGTCCCAGATACAGTAAACCGTAAGAAAATATCTGAGTTAGAAACAGGGACCCAGGGTAGATATAGTGACTCACCAGGAAACAGTGCCGTCCCAGATATAGTGAACCATAAGAAAAATATCCGACTCAGATACAAGGAGGAACCGAAACAAGGTCCCAGGGCAGATTTATTGACTCACAAGGACACAGTCCCGTCCCAGATACAGTCAACCATAAGAAAAATATCCGAGTCAGAAACAGGTATAAACCGAAATTGGGACCCGGGGCAAGTATAGTGACTCCCCAGGAAACAGTCATGTCCTAGATACAGTGAACCAATATAAAAATATCCGAGTCAGAAAAACGGATAATCCGAAACAGGTTCCCAGGGCAGATATAGCGACTAACCAGGAAACATTCCCGTCCCAGATATAGTTAACCATTAGAAAAATATAAGACTTAGATATAGGGATGAACCGAAATAGCGGGGCAGATTTAGTGACTCACAAGGAAACAGTCCCGTCCCAGATACAGTGAAACATAAGAAAAAAATCCGACTCATATACAAGGATGAACCGAAACAGGGTCCCGGGCCATATATAGTGACTCACCAGGAAACAGTCCCGTCCGAGATAGAGTGATCCATAAGAAAATTGTCTGACTCAAATATACGGATAGACCGAAAAAGGGTCCTGGGGCAGATTTAGTGACTCAAAAGGAAGCACTCCCGTCCTAGATACAGTGAA
This sequence comes from Cercis canadensis, assembly GCA_003255065.1. Classification (NCBI taxonomy): domain Eukaryota; kingdom Viridiplantae; phylum Streptophyta; class Magnoliopsida; order Fabales; family Fabaceae; genus Cercis; species Cercis canadensis. The sequence goes on along the minus strand of QAOA01000725.1, from coordinate 810,455 downwards.
CCACATGGAAAATATCCGAATTAGATAGAATGATGAACAAAACAGGGTCCCGGGGCTGATATAGTGACTTACCAGGAAACAGTCCCGTCCGAGATAGATTGATCCATAAGAAGAATGTCTGACTCAGCTATACGGATAAACCGAAAAAGGGTCCCGGGGAAGATTTGGTGACTCAAAAGGAAACAGTCCCGTCCTAGATATAGTGAACCAGAAGAAAAATATCCGAATTAGATAGAAGGATGAACCGAAACAGGGTCCCGGGGCATATATAGTGAGTCTCTAGGAAACAGTCCCGTCCCAGATACAGTGAACCATAAGGAAAATATCCGAGTCAGAAACAGGGCGGAACCGAAATAGGGTCCCGAGGCAGATATAGTGACTCACCAGGAAAAAGTCCGTCCCAGATACAGTGAATCATAAGAAAAATATCTAATTCAAAAGCAAGGATGAACCGAAATAGGGTCCCAGGGCAGATATATTGACTCCCCAGGAAACAGTCCAGTGCCAGATACAGTGAACCATAAGAAAAATAGGCGACTCAGATACAAGGAAGAACCGAAACAGGGTCCCGGGGTAGATATAATGAATCACGAGGAAACAGTCCTGTCCCAGATACAGTAAACCGTAAGAAAATATCTGACTCAGATAAAAGGATGAACCAAAACAGGGTCCCAAGGCAGATATAGTGACTCACCAGGAAACAGTCCCGTCCTAGATACAATTATCCATAAAAAAAATATCTGATTCAGATACAAGGATGAACCGAAACAGGGTCCCGGGCTAGATATAGTGACTCACCAGGAAACAGTCCCGTCCCAGATACAGTGAACCATAAGAAAAATATCTGAGTTAGAAACAGGGTGTCAGGGTAGATATAATAACTCACTAGGAAACAGTCCCGTCCCAGATATAGTGAACCATAAGAAAAATATCCTGCTCAGATACAAGGAGGAACCGAAACAGAGTCCCAGGGCAGATTTAGTGACTCACAAGGAAACAGTCCCGTCCCAGATACAGTGAACCATAAGAAAAATATCCGAATTAGACAGAATGATGAACCAAAACAAGGACCCCGGGCAGATATAGTGACTCACCAGGAAACAGTCCCGTCCGAGATAGATTGATCCATAAGAAAAATGTCCGACTCAGATATACGGATAAACCGAAAAAAAGGTCCCGGGGCAGATTTAGTGTCTCAAAAGGAAACAGTCCCGTCCTAGATACAGTGAACCACAAGAAAAATATCCGAATTAGATAGAATGATGAACCAAAACAGGGACCCCGGGCAGATATAGTGACTCACCAGGAAACAGTCCCGTCCGAGATAGATTGATCCATAAGAAAAATGTCTGACTCAACTATACGGATAAACCGAAAAAGGGTCTCGGGGCAGATTTAATGTCTCAAAAGGAAACAGTCCCATCCTAGATACAGTGAACCATAAGAGAAATATCCGAATTAGATAGAAGGATGAACCGAAACAGGATCTTGGGGCAGATATAGTGAGTCACCAGGAAACAGTCCCGTCCCAGATACAGTGAACCATAAGGAAAATATCCGAGTCAGAAACAGGGCGGAACTAAAATAGGGTCCCGAGGCAGATATAGTGACTCACCAGGAAAAAGTCCGTCCCAGATACAGTGAATCATAAGAAAAATATATGATTCAAAAGCAGGGATGAACCGAAATAGGGTCCCAGGGCAGATATAGTGACTCCCCAGGAAACAGTCCTGTCCTAGATATAGTGAACCAATATAAAAATATCCGAGTCAGAAAAATGGATGATCCGAAACAGGGTCCCGGGGCAGATATAGTGACTAACCAGGAAATATTCCTGTCCCAGATACAGTGAACCATTAGAAAAATATAAGACTTAGATATAGGGATGAACCGAAATAGCGGGGCAGATTTAGTGACTCACAAGGAAACAGTCCCGTCCCAGATACAGTGAACCATAAGAAAAATATCCGAGTCAGAAACAGGTATAAATCGAAATAGGGACTCGGGGAAGATATAGTGACTCCCCAGGAAACAGTCATGTCCTAGATACAGTGAACCAATATAAAAATATCCAAGTCAGAAAAATGGATGATCCGAAACAGGGTCCCAGGGCAAATATAATGACTAACCAGGAAACATTCCTGTCCTAGATACAGTGAACCATTAGAAAAATATAAGACTTAGATATAGGGATGAACCGAAACAGCGGGGCAGATTTAGTGACTCACAAGGAAACAGTCCCGTCCCAGATACAGTGAACCATAAGAAAAATATCCGAGTCAGAAACAGGTATAAATCGAAATAGGGACTTGGGGAAGATATAGTGACTCCCCAGGAAACAGTCATGTCCTAGATACAGTGAACCAATATAAAAATATCCAAGTCAGAAAAATGGATGATCCGAAACAGGGTCCCAGGGCAAATATAGTGACTAACCAGGAAACATTCCTGTCCTAGATACAGTGAACCATTAGAAAAATATAAGACTTAGATATAGGGATGAACCGAAATAGCGGGGCAGATTTAGTGAATCACAAGGAAACAGTCCCGTCCCAGATACAGTGAACCATAAGAAAAATATCCGAGTCAGAAACAGGTATAAATCGAAATAGGGACTCGGGGAAGATATAGTGACTCCCCAGGAAACAGTCATGTCCTAGATACAGTGAACCAATATAAAAATATCCAAGTCAGAAAAATGGATGATCCGAAACAGGGTCCCAGGGCAAATATAGTGACTAACCAGGAAACATTCCTGTCCTAGATACAGTGAACCATTAGAAAAATATAAGACTTAGATATAGGGATGAACCGAAATAGCGGGGCAGATTTAGTGAATCACAAGGAAACAGTCCCGTCCCAGATACAGTGAACCATAAGAAAAATATCCGAGTCAGAAACAGGTATAAATCGAAATAGGGACTCGGGGAAGATATAGTGACTCCCCAGGAAACAGTCATGTCCTAGATACAGTGAACCAATATAAAAATATCCAAGTCAGAAAAATGGATGATCCGAAACAGGGTCCCAGGGCAAATATAGTGACTAACCAGGAAACATTCCTGTCCTAGATACAGTGAACCATTAGAAAAATATAAGACTTAGATATAGGGATGAACCGAAATAGCGGGGCAGATTTAGTGACTCACAAGGAAACAGTCACGTCCCAGATACAGTGAAACATAAGAACAATATCCGACTCAGATACAAGGATGAACCGAAACAGGGTCCCGGGCCATATATAGTGACTCACTAGGAAACAGTCCCGTCCGAGATACAGTGATCCATAAGAAAATTGTCTGACTCAGATATACGGATAAACCGAAAAGGGGTCCTTTGGCAGATTTAGTGACTCAAAAGGAAACAGTCCCGTCCTAGATATAGTGAACCATATGAAAAATATCCGAATTAGAAAGAATGATGAACCAAAACAGGGTCCCGGGGCTGATATAGTGACTTACCAGGAAACAGTCCCGTCCGAGAAAGATTGATCCATAAGAAAAATGTCTGACTCTGATATACGGATAAACCGAAAAGGGGTCCCGGGGCAGATTTAGTGACTCAAAAGGAAACAGTCCCGTCCTAGATACAATGAACCATAAGAAAAATATCTGAATTAGATAGAAGGATGAACCGAAACAGGGTCCCGGGGCAGATATAGTGAGTCTCCAGGAAACAGTCCCGTCCCAGATACAGTCAACCATAAGGAAAATATCCGAGTAAGAAACAGGGCAGAACAGAAATAGGGTCCCGAGGCAGATATAGTGACTCACCAGGAAAAAGTCCGTCCCAGATACAGTGAATCATAAGAAAAATATCTGATTCAAAAGGAGTGATGAACCGAAATAGGGTCCTAGGGCAGATATATTGACTCCCCAGGAAACAGTCCAGTGCCAGATACAGTGAACCATAAGAAAAATAGGCGACTCAAATATAAGGATGAACCGAAACAGGGTCCCGGGGTAGATGTAGTGACTCACGAGGAAACAGTCTCGTCCCAGATACAGTAAACCGTAAGAAAATATCTAACTCAGATACAAGGATGAACCAAAACAGGGTCCCAGGGCAGATATAGTGACTCACAAGGAAACAGTCCTGTCCTAGATACAATTATCCATAAGAAAAATATCTTATTCAGATAAAAGGATAAACCGAAACAGGGTCCCAGGGTAGATATAGTGACTCACCAGGAAACAGTCCCGTCCCAGATACAGTGAACCATAAGAAAAATATTTGAGTTAGAAACAGCGTCCCAGGGCAGATTTAGTGACTCACAAGGAAACAGTCCTTTCCCAGATATAGTGAACCATAAGAAAAATATCCGAATTAGATAGAATGATGAACCAAAACAAGGACCCTGGGCAGATATAGTGACTCACCAGGAAACAGTCCCTTCCGAGATAGATTGATCCATAAGAAAAATGTCTGACTCAGATATACGGATAAAACGAAAAAGGGTCTAGGGGCAGATTTAGTGTCTCAAAAGATAACAGTCCCGTCCTAGATACAGTGAACCATAAGAAAAATATCCAAATTAGATAGAAGGACGAACCGAAACAGGGTCCCGGGGTAGATATAGTGACTCACCAGGAAACAGTCCCGTCCGAGATAGATTGATCCATAAGAAAAATGTCTGACTCAGATACACGAAGAAACCCAAAAATGGTCCCGGGGCAGATTTAGTGACTCAAAAGGAAACAGTCCCGTACTAGATACAGTGAACCATAAGAAAAATATCCGAATTAGATAGAAGGATGAACCGAAACAGGGTCCCGGGGCAGATATAGTGAGTCTCCAGTAATCATTCCGGTCCCAGATACAGTGAACCATAAGGAAAATATCCGAATTAGATAGAATGATGAACCAAAACAGGGTCCCTGGCAAGATATAGTGACTCACCAGGAAACATTCCCGTCCGAGATAGATTGATCCACAAAAAAATGTCTGACTCAGATATACGGATAAATCGGAGAAGGGTCCCGGGGCAGATTTAGTGTCTCAAAAGAAAACAGACCCATCCTAGATACAGTGAACCATAAGAAAATATCCGAATTAGATAGAAGGACAAACCGAAACAGGGTCCCGGGGTAGATATAGTGAATCACGAGGAAACAGTCCCGTCCCAGATACAGTAAACCGTAAGAAAATATCTGACTCAGATACAACGATGAACCAAAACAGGGTCCCAAGGAAGATATAGTGACTCAGCAGGAAACAGTCCCGTCCCAGTTATAGTGAATCATAACAAAAATATCGGACTCAAAAATAGGGATGAACCGAAATAGGGTCCCGGGGCAGATATAGTGACTCCCCAGGAAACAGACCAGTCCCAGATACATTGAACCATAAGAAAAATATCCGACTCAGATACAAGGATGAACCGAAACAAGGTCCCGGCGTGGATATAGTAATTCACCAGGAAGCAGTCCCGTCCTAGTTACCGTGAACCATAAGACAAGTATCTGAGTCAGAAACAGGTATGAACTGAAATAGGGTCCCGGGGCAGATTTAGTGACTCCCCAGGAAACAGTCCTGTCCTAGATACAGTGAACCATAAGAAAAATATCCGGGTCAGAAACATGGATGAACCGAAACAGGGTCCCGGGGCAGTTAGAGTGACTCACCAGGAAACATTCCCGTCCCAGATATAATGCACCATAAGAAAAATATCCAACTGAGATACAAGGATGAACCGACACAGGGTCCCGGGGCAGATATAGTGACTCACCGGGAAACAGTCCCGTTCTAGATACAATGAACCATAAGAAAAATATCTGAGTAAAATTAGGGTCCCAGGGTAGATATATTGACTCACCAGGAAACAGTCCCGTCCCAGATATATTGAACCATAAGAAAAATATCCGACTCAGATACAAGGAGGAACTGAAACAGGGTCCCAGGGTAGATTTAGTGACTCACAAGGAAACAGTCCCGTCCCAGATATAGTGAACCATAAGAAAAATATCCAAGTTAGAAACAGGTATGAACCGAAATAGGGACCCGGGGCAGATATAGTGACTCCCCAAGAAACAGTCCTGTCCTAGATACAGTGAACCAATATAAAAATATCCGAGTCATAAACATGGATGATCCGAAACAGGGTCCCGGGGCAGATATAGTGACTAACCAGGAAACATTCCCGTCCCTGATACAGTGAACCATTAAAAAAATATAAGACTTAGATATAGGGATGAACCGAAATAGGGTCTCGAGGCAGATTTAGTGACTCACAAGGAAACAGTCCCGTCCCATATACAGTGAACCATAAGAAAAATATCCGACTCAGATACAAGGAGGAACTGACACAGGGTCCCGGGGCATATATAGTGACTCATTAGGAAAGAGTCCCGTCCGAGATAGAGTGATCCATAAGAAAAATGTCTGACTCAGATACACGGATAAACCGAAAAAGGGTCCCGGGGTAGATTTAGTGACTCAAAAGGAAACAGTCTCGGCCTAGATACAGTGAACCAAAAGAAAAATATCCGAATTAGATAGAAGGATGAACCGAAACAGGGTCCCGGGGCAGATATAGTGACTCAGCAGAAAATAGTCTCGTCCGAGATAGATTTATCCATAATGAAAATGTTTGACTCAGATATACGGATAAACCGAAAAAGGGACCCGGGGCAGACTTAGTAACTCAGAAGGAAACAGTCCCATCCTAGATACATTCAACCATACAAAAAATATCCGAATTAGATAGAATGACGAACCAAAACAGGGTCCTGGGACAGATATAGTGATTCACCAGGAAACAATCCCGTCCCAGTTATAGTGAATCCTAAGAAAAATATCTAACTCAAAAATAGGGATGAACCGAAATAGGGTCCCGGGGCAGATATAGCGACTCCCCAGGAAACAGACCAGTCCCAGATACTGTGAACCATAAGAAAAATATCCGACTCAGATACAAGGAAAAACTGAAACGGGGTCCCGGGGTAGATATAGTGACTCACTAGGAAACAGTCCCGTCCCAGATATAGTGAACCATAAGAAAAATATCCGAGTCAGAAACCGGGATGATCCGAAATATGGTCTCGGGGGAGATATAGTGACTCCCCAGGAAACAGTCCTGTCCTAGATACAGTGAACCATAAGAAAAATATCCGAGTCAGAAACATGGATGATCCGAAACAGGGTCCCAGGGCAGTCATAGTGACTCACCAGGAAACACTCCCGTCCCAAATATAGTGAACCATAAGAAAAATATCCGACTGAGATACAAGGATTAACCGACACAGGGTCCCGGGCAGATATATTGACTCACCATGAAACAGTCCCGTCTCAGATACAGTGAACCATTAGTAAAATATAAGACTTAGATATAGAGATGTACCGAAATAGGGTCTCGGGGCAGATTTAGTGACTCACAAGGAAAAAGTCCCGTCCCAGATACAGTGAACCATAAGAAAAATATTCGACTCAAATACAAGGATGAACCAAAACAAGGTCCCGGGGCATATATAGTGACTCACCAGGAAACAGTCCCGTCTGAGATAGAGTGATCCATAAGAAAAATGTCTGACTCAGATATACGGATAAACCGAAAAAGGAGCCCGGGGCAGATTTATTGACTCAAAAGGAAACAGTCCCGTCCTAGATACAGTGAACCAAAAGAAAAATATCCGAATTAGATTGAAGGATGAACCGAAACAGGGTCCAGGGGCAGATATAGTGACTCACTAGGAAACAGTCCCTTCCAAGACAGATTGATCCATAAGAAAAATGTCTGACTCAGATATACGGATAAACCGAAAAAGGGTCCCGGGGCAGATTTAGTGACTCAAAAGGAAACAGTCCCGTCCTAGATGTAGTGAACCATAAGAAAAATATCCGAATTAGATAGAAGGATGAACCGAAACAGGATCCCGGGGCAGATATAGTGAGTGTCCAGGAAACAGTCCTGTCCCAGATACAGTGAACCATAAGAAAAATATCCGGGTCAAAAACAGGGCGGAACCGAAATAGGGTCCCGAGGCAGATATAGTGACTACCAAGGAAACAGTCCGTCCAAGATATAGTGAATCATAAGGAAAATATCTGACTCAAAAACAGGGATGAACCAAAATAGGGTCCCGGGGCAGATATAGTGACTCCTTAGGAAACAGTCCAGTGCAAGATACAGTGAACCATAAGAAAAATAGCTGACTCAGATACAAGGATGAACCGAAACAGGGTCCCGGGGCAGTCATAGTGACTCACCAGGAAACACTCCCGTCCCAAATATAGTGAACCATAAGAAAAATATCCGACTGAGATACAAGGATTAACCGACACAGGGTGCCGGGCAGATATATTGACTCACCATGAAACAGTCCCGTCCCAGATACAGTGAACTATTAGAAAAATATAAGACTTAGATATAGAGATGTACCGAAATAGGGTCTCGGGGCAGATTTAGTGACTCACAAGGAAACAGTCCCGTCCCAGATACAGTGAACTATAAGAAAAATATTCGACTCAAATACAAGGATGAACCAAAACAAGGTCCCGGGGCATATATAGTGACTCACCAGGAAACAGTCCCGTCTGAGATAGAGTGATCTATAAGAAAAATGTCTGACTCAGATATACGGATAAACCGAAAAAGGGGCCCGGGGCAGATTTAGTGACTCAAAAGGAAACAGTCCCGTCCTAGATACAGTTAACCAAAAGAAAAATATCCGAATTAGATAGAAGGATGAACCAAAACAGGGTCCCGGGGCAGATATAGTGACTCACCAGGAAATAGTCCCTTCCGAGATAGATTGATCCGTAAGAAAAATGTCTGACTCAGATATACAGATAAACCGAAAAAGGTTCCCGGGGCAGATTTAGTGACTCAAAAGGAAATAGTCCCTTCCGAGATACAGTGAACCATAAGAAAAATATCCGAATTAGATAGAAGGATGAACCGAAACAAGGTCCCGGGGTAGATATAGTGAGTCTCCAGGAAACAGTCTCGTCCCAGATACAGTGAACTATAAGAAAAATATCCGAGTCAGAAGTAGGGTGGAACTGAAATAAGGTCCCAAGGCAGATATAGTGACTCAGCAGGAAACATTCGTCCAAGATATAGTGAATCATAAGAAAAATATCTGACTCAAAAACAGGGATGAACCGAAATAGGGTCCCGGGGCAGGTATAGTGACTACCCAGGAAACTGTCCATTGCCAGATACAGTGAACCTTAAGAAAAATAGCCGACTCAGATACAGGGATGAACCGAAACAGGGTCCTGGGGTAGATGTAGTGACTCACCAGGAAACTGTCCTGTCCCAGATACAGGAAACTGTCCTGTCCCAGATACAGGAAACCATAAGAAAATATCAGACTCAGATACAAGGATGAACCGAAATAGGGTCCCGGGGCAGATATAGGGACTCAACAAGAAACAGTCCCATCCAAGATACAGTGAACCGTAAGAAAAATATCCGAGTCAGAAACAGGGATGAACCGAAATAGGATCCCGGGGCAGATATAATGACTCCCCAGGAAACAGTCCTGTCCTAGATACAATGAACAATAAGAAAAATATCTGAGTCAGAAACAGGGTCCCGAGGTAGATATAGTGACTCACCAGGAAACAGTCCCATCCCAGATATAGTGAACCGTAAGAAAAATATTCGACTCAGATACAAGAAGGAACCGGAACAGGGTCCCGGGGTAGATGTAGATGTAGTAACTCACCAAGAAATAGTCTCGTCCCAGATACAGTAAACCATGAGAAAATATCCGACCCAGATACAAGGATGAATCGAAATAGGGTCCCAGGGCAGATTTAGTGACTCACTAGGAAACAGTCCCTTCCCAGATACATTGAATCATAAGAAAAATATCCGAGTCAGAAACAGGTATGAACCGAAATAGGGACTCGGGGCAGATATAGTGACTCCCCAGGAAACAGTCCTGTCCTAGATACAGTGAACCAATATAAAAATATCCGAGTCAGAAACATGGATGATCCGAATCAGCATCCCGGGGCAGACATAGTGGCTAACCAGGAAACAGTCCCATCTTAGATACAGTTAACCATAAGAAAAATATTTAACTTAGATACAAGGATGAACCGAAAAAGGGACCCAGGGAAATATAGTGACTCCCCAGGAAACAGTCCCGTCCCAGTTATAGTGAATCATAAGAATAAAATCTGACTCAAAAACAGGGATAAACCGAAATAGGGTCCTGGGGCAGATATAGTGACTCCCCAGGAAACAGACCAGTCCCAAATACAGTGAACCATTAGAAAAATATCCGACTCAGATACAAGAAGGAACCCTAATAGGGTCCCGGGGTAGATGTAGTGACTCACCAGGAAACAGTCCTGTCCTAGATACAGTGAACCAATATAAAAATATCCGAGTCAGAAACATGGATGATCCAAAACAGGGTCCCGGGGCAGATATAGTGGATAACCAAGAAACAGTCCCATCCTAGATACAGTTAACCATAAGAAAAATATTTAACTTAGATACAAGGATGAACCGAAAAAGGGACCCAGGGAAGATATAGTGACTCCCCAAGAAACAGTCCCGTCCCAGTTATAGTGAATCATAAGAATAATATCTGACTCAAAAATAGGGATAAACCGAAATAGGGTCCTGGGGCAGATATAGTGACTCCCCAGAAAACAGACCAGTCCCAGATACAGTGATCCACTAGAAAAATATCCGACTCAGATACAAGGATGAACCCTAATAGGGTCCCGGGGTAGATGTAGTGACTCACCAGGACACAGTCCTGTCCTAGATACAGTGAACCAATATAAAAATATCCGAGTCAGAAACATGGATGATCCGAAACAAGGTCCCGGGGCAGATATAGTGGCTAACCAGGAAACAGTCCGATCCTAGATACAGTTAACCATAAGAAAAATATTTAACTCAGATACAAGGAAGAACCGAAAAAACGACCCGGGGCAGATATAGTGACTCCCCAGGAAACAGTCCCGTCCCAGTTTTAGTGAATCATAAGAATAATATCTGACTCGAAAACAGGGATAAACCGAAATAGGGTCCTGGGGCAGATATAGTGACTCCCCAGGAAACAGACCAGTCCCAGATACAGTAAACCACTAGAAAAATATCCGACTCAGATACAAGGATGAACCGAAACGGGGTCCCGGGGTAGATATATTGACTCACCAAGAAATAGTCCCGTCCTAGATATAATGAACCATAAGAAAAATATCTAACTCAGATACAAGGATGAACCGAAAAAGTGACCCGGGGCAGATATAGTGACTGACTAGGAAACATTCCCGTCCCAGTTATAGTGAATCATAAGAAAAATATCTGACTCAAAAACAGGGATTAACCGAAATAGATTCCCGGGGCAGATATAGTGACTCCCCAGGAAACAGACCAGTCCCAGATACAGTGAACCATTAGAAAAATATCCGACTCAGATAAAGGGATGAACCGAAACGGGGTCCCGGGGTAGATATATTGACTCACGAAGAAACAGTCCTGTCCCAGATACAGTGAACCATAAGAAAAATATCCGAGTCAGAAACAGGGATGAACCGAAATAGGGTCCCGGGGCAGATATAGTGACTCCACAGGAAACAGTCTTATCCTAGATACAATGAACCATAAGAAAATTATCGGAGTCAGAAACAGGGTCCCGGGGAAGATATAGTGACTCACCAGGAAATAGTCTCGTCCCAGATATAGTGAACCATAAGAAAAATATCCGACTCAGATACAAGAAAGAACCGGAACAGGGTCCCGGGGTAGATGTAGTGACTCACCAAGAAACAGTCCCGTCCCAGATACAGTAAACGATGAGAAAATATCCGACCCAGATACAAGGATGAATCGAAATAGGGTCCTGGGGCAGATATAGTGACTCACCAAGAAACAGTCCCGTCCTAGATACAGTTAACCATAATATAAAAATCTGATTCAGATAGAAGGATGAACCGAAACGGGGTCCTGGGGCAGATATAGTGACTCACCAGGAAATAGTCCCGTCCGAGATAGAATGATCCAGAAGAAAAATGTCTGACTTAGATATACAGATAAACCGAAACGGGGTCCCGGGGCAGATTTATTGACTCAAAAGGAAACAGTCCTGTCTTAGATACAGTGAATCATAAGAAAATTATCCGAATTAGATAGAAGGATGAACCGAAACAGGGTTCTGAGGAAGATATAGTGAGTCTCCAGGAAACAGTGCCGTCCCAGATATAGTGAACCATAAGAAAAATATCCGAGTCAGAAACAGGGCGGAACCGAAATAGGGTCCCGAGGCAAATATAGTGACTCACCTGGAAACACTCCGTCCAAGATATAGTGAATAATAAGAAAAATATCTGACTCAAAAATAGGGATGAACCGAAATAGGGTCCCGGGGCATATATAGTGACTCCCCAGGAAACAGTCCCGTCCCAGATACAGTAAACCATGAGAAAATATCCGACCCAAATGCAAGGATGAATCGAAATAGGGTCCCGGGGCAGATATAGTGACTCACCAAGAAACAGTCCCGTCCTTGATACAGTTAACCATAAGAAAAATATCTAACTCAGATACAAGGATGAACCGAAAAAGGGACCCGGGGCAGATATAGTGACTCACCAGGAAACAGTCCAGTCCTATTTATAGTGAATCGTAAGAAAAAGATCTGACTTAAAAACAGGGATGAACCGAAATAGGTTCCCGGGGCAGATATAGTGACTCTCCAGGAAACAGACCAGTCCCAGATACAGTGAACCATTAGAAAAATATCCGACTCATATACAAGGATGAACCGAAATGGAGTGCCGGGGTAGATATAGTGACTGACCAAGAAACAGTCCCGTCCCAGATACAGTGAACCATAAGAAAAATATCCGAGTCAGAAACAGGGATGAACCGAAATAGGGTCCCGGGACAGATATAGTGACTCCCCAGGAAAATGTCCTATCCTCGATACAATGAAACATAATAAAAATATCTGAGTGAGAAACAGGGTCCCGGGGTAGATATAGTGATTCACCAGGAAACAGTCCCGTCCCAGATATAGTGAACCATAAGAAAAATATCCGACTCAGATACAAGAAGGAACCGAAACAGGGTCCCAGGGCAGATTTAGTGACTCACAGGGAAACAGTCCCATCTCATATACAGTGAACCAAAACAAAAAATCCGAGTTAGAAACAGGGATGAACCGAAATAGGGACTCGGAGCAGACATAGTGACTCCCCAGGAAAAAGTCCTGTCCTAGATACAGGGAACCAATATAAAAATATCCGAGTCAGAAACATGGATGATCCGAAACAGGGTGCCGGGGAAGATATAGTGACTAACCAGGAAACAATCCCGTCCCAGATACAGTGAACCATTAGAAAAATATAAGAGTTAGATATAGGGATGAACCGAAATAGTGTCTCGGGGCAGATTTAGTGACTCACAAGGAAACATTCCCGTCCCAGATACAGTCAACCATAAGAAAAATATCCGAATCAGTTAAGAGGATGAACCGAAACAGGGACCCGTGGCATATATAGTGACTCACCAAGAAATAGTCCCGTCCTAGATTGAGTGATCCATAAGAAAAATGTCTGACTCAGATATACGGATAAACCGAACAAGGGTCCCGGGACAGATTTAGTGACTCAAAAGGAAACAGCCCTGTCCCAGATACAGTGACCCATAAGAAAAATATCCGAATTAGATAGAAGGATGAACCGAAACAGGGTCCTGGGGCAGATATAGTGACTCACCAGGAAACAGTCCCGTCCGAGATAGATTGATCCACAAGAAAAATGTCTGACTCAGATATACGGATAAACCGAAAAAGGGTCCCGGGGCAGATTTAGTGACTCAAAAGGAAACAGTCCCTTCCTAGATACATTGAACCATAAGAAAAATATCCAAATTAGATAGAAGGAGGAACCGAAAAAAGGTGCCGGGGCTGATATAGTGAGTCTCCAGGAAACAGTTTCGTCCCAGATACAGTGAACCATAAGAAAAATATCCGACTCAGATACAAGGATGAACCGAAACAAGGTCCCGTGGCATATATAGTCACTTACCTGGAAACAATCCCGTCCGAGATAGATTGTTCCATAAGAAAAATGTCTGACTCAGATATACAGATAAACCGAAAAAGGGTCCCGGGGCAGATTTAGGGACTCAAAAGGAAACAGTCCCTTCCTAGATACAGTGAACCATAAGAAAAATATCCGATTAGATAAAAGAATGAACCGAAACAAGGTCCCGGGGCAGATATAGTGACTCTCCAGGAAACAGTCCCGTCCCAGATACAGTGAACCATAATATAAACATCCGACTCAGATAAAAGGATGGACCGAAACAGGGTCCCGGGGCAGATATAGTGACTCACCAGGAAATAGTCTCGTCCGATATAGATTGATCCATAAGAAAAATGTTTGACTTAGATTTACAGATAAACCGAAAAGGGGTCCCGGGGCAGATTTATTGACTCAAAAGAAAACAGTCCCGTCTTACATACAGTGAACCATAAGAAAAATATCCGAATTAAATAGAAGGATGAACCGAAACAGGGTCCCGAGGCAGATATAGTGAGTCTCCAGGAAACAGTCCCGTCCCAGATACAGTGAACCATAAGAAAAATATCCGAGTCAGAAACAGGGCGGAATCGAAATAGGGTCCCGAGGCAGATATAGTGACTCACCAGGAACACTCCGTCCCAGATATAGTGAATCATAAGAAAAATATCTGACTCAAAAATAGGGATGAACCGAAATAGGGTCCCGGGGCATATATAGTGACTCCCCAGGAAACAGTCCAGTGCTAGATACCGTGAACCTTAAGAAAAATAGCCGACTTAGATACAAGAATGAACCGAAACAGGGTCCCGGGGTAGATGTAGTGACTCACCAGGAAATAGTCCCGTCCCAGATACAGTAAACCATGAGAAAATATCCGACCCAGATACAAGGATGAATCGAAATAGGGTCCCGGGGCAGATATAGTGACTCACCAAGAAACAATCCCGTCCTAGATAGAGTTAACCATAAGAAAAATATCTAACTCAGATACAAGGATGAACCGAAAAAGGGACCCGGGGCAGATATAGTGACTCACCAGGAAATAGTCCAGTCCCAGTTATAGTGAATCATAAGAAAAAGATCTGACTCAAAAACAGGGATAAACCGAAATAGGTTCCCAGGGCAGATATAGTGACTCCCCAGGAAACAGACCAGTCCCAGATACAGTGAACCATTAGAAAAATATCCGACTCAGATACAAGGATGAACCGAAATGAAGTCCCGGGGTAGATATAGTGACTCACCAAGAAACAGTCCCGTCCCAGATACAGCGAAGCATAAGAAAAATATCCGAGTCAGAAATAGGGATGAACTGAAATAGGGTCCCGGGGAAGATATAGTGACTCCCCAGGAAACAGTCCTATCCTAGATACAATGAACCATAATAAAAATATCTGATTCAGAAACAGGGTCCCAAGGTAGATGTAGTGACTCACCAGGAAACAGTCCCGTCCCAGATATAGTGACCCAAAAGAAAAATATCCGACTCAGGTACAAGAAGGAACCGAAACAGGTTCCCAGGGCAGATTTAGTGACTTAGAAGGAAACAGTCCCGTCCCAGATACAGTGAACCATAAGAAAAATATCCGAGTCAGAAACAGGGATGAACCAAAATAGAGACCCGGGGCAGATATAGTGACTCCCTAGTTAACAGTCCTTTCCTAGATACAGTGAAGCAATATAAAAATATCCGAGTCAAAAACATGGATGATCCGAAACAGGGTCCTGGGGCAGATATAGTGACTAACCAAGAAACAGTCCCGTCCTAGATACAGTTAACCATAAGAAAAATATCTAACTCAGATACAAGGATGAACCGGAAAAGTGACCTAGGGCAGATATAGTGACTCACCAGGAAACATTCCCGTCCCAGTTATAGTGAATCATAAGAAAAATATCTGACTCAAAAACAGGGATGAACCGAAATAGGTTCCCGGGGCAGATATAGTGACTCCCCAGGAAATAGACCAATCCCAGACACAGTGAACCATTAGAAAAATATCCGACTCAGATATGAGGATGAATCGAAACGGAGTCCCGGGGTAGATATAGTGACTCACCAAGAAACAGTCCCGTCCCAGATACAGTGAACCATAAGAAAAATAACCGGGTCAGAAACAGGGATAAACCGAAATAGGGTCCCGGGGCAGATATAGTGACTCCCCAAGAAACAGTCCCGTCCTAGATAGAGTTAACCATAAGAAAAATATCTAACTCAGATACAAGGATGAATTGAAAAAGGGACCCGGGGCAGATATAGTGACTCACCAGGAAACAGTCCAGTCCCAGTTATAGTGAATCATAAGAAAAAGAGCTGACTCAAAAACAGGGATGAACCGAAATAGGTTCCTGGGGCAGATATAGTGATTCCCCAGGAAACAGACCAGTCCCAGATACAGTGAAACATTAGTAACATATCCGATTCAAATACAAGGATGAACCGAAATGGAGTCCCGGGGTAGATATAGTGACTCACCAGGAAACAGTCCCGTCCCAGATACAGTGAACCGTAAGAAAAATATCCGAGTCAGAAACAGGGATGAACCGAAATGGGATCCCGGGACAGATATAATGACTCCCCAGGAAACAGTCCTGTCCTAGATACAATGAACCATAAGAAAAATATCTGAGTCAGAAACAGGGTCCCGGGGTAGATATAGTGACTCACCAAGAAACAGTCCCGTCCCAGATAAAGTGAACCATAAGAAAAATATCTGACTCAGATACAAGAAGGAACCGAAATAGGCTCCCAAGGCAGATTTAGTGACTCAAAAGGAAACAGTCCCGTCCCAGATATAGTGAACTATAAGAAAAATATTCGAGTCAGAGACAGGGATGAACCGAAATAGGGACCTGGGGCAGACATAGTGACTCCGCAGGAAACAGTCCTGTCCTAGATACAGTGAACCAATATAAAAATATCCGAGTCAGAAACATGGATGATCCGAAACAGGGTGCCGGGGAAGATATAGTGACTAACCAGGAAACAATCCCGTCCCAGATACAGTGAACCATTAGAAAAATATAACAGTTAGATATAGGGATGAACTGAAATAGGGTCTCGGGGCAGATTTAGTGACTCACAAGGAAACATTCCCGCCCTAGATACAGTCAACCAGAAGAAAAATATCCGACTCAGATAAGAGGATGAACCGAAACAGGGACCCGTGGCATATATAGTGAGTCACCAGGAAACAGTCCCGTCCTAGATAGAATGATCCATAAGAAAAATGTCTGACTCAAATATACAGATAAACCGAAAAGGGGTCCCGGGGCAGATTTATTGACTCAAAAGGAAACAGTCTCGTCTTAGATACAGTGAACCATAAGAAAAATATCCGAATTAGATAGAAGGATGAACCGAAACAAGGTCCCGAGGCAGATATAGTGAGTCTCCAGGAAACAGTCCCGTCCCAGATATAGTGAACCATAAGAAAAATATCCGAGTCAAAAACAAGGCGGAACCGAAATAGGGTCCCGAGGCAGATATAGTGACTCACCAGGAAACACTCCGTTGCCAGATACAGTGCACCTTAAGAAAAGTAGCCAACTCAGATAGAAGAATGAACCGAAACAGGGTCCTGGGGTAGATGTAGTGACTCACCAGGAAACAGTCCCATCCCAGATACAGTAAACCATGAGAAAATATCTGACTCAAATACAAGGATGAATCGAAATAGGATCCCGGGGCAGATGTAGTGACTCACCAAGGAACAGTCCCGTCCTAGATACAGTTAACCATAAGAAAAATATCTAACTTAGATACAAGGATGAACCGAAAAAGGGACCCAGGGCAGATATAGTGACTCACCAGGAAACAGTCCAGTCCCAGTTATTGTGAATCATAAGAAAAAGATCTGACTCAAAAACAGGAATGAACCGAAATAGGTTCCCAGGGCAGATATAGTGACTCCCCAGGAAACAGACCAGTCCCAGATACAGTGAACCATTAGAAAAATATCCTACTCAGATACAAGGATGAACCGAAACGGAGTCCCGGGGTAGATATAGTGACTCACCAAGAAACAGTCCCGTCCCAGATACAGTGAACCATAAGAAAAATATCCGAGTCAGAAATAAGGATGAACCGAAATAGAGACCCGGGGCAGATATAGTGACTCTCTAGGAAACAGTCCTTTCCTAGATACAGTGAACCAATATAAAAATATCCGAGTGAGAAAGATGGATGATCCGAAACAGGGTCCCGGGGCAGATATAGTGACTAACCAAGAAACAGTCCCGTCCTAGATACAGTTAACCATAAGAAAAATATCTAACTCAGATACAAGAATGAACCAATATCTGAGTCAGAAATGTGGATGATCCGAAACAGGGTCCCGGGGCAGATATAGTGACTAACCAAGAAATAGTCCCGTCCTAGATACAGTTAACCATAAGAAAAATATCTAACTCAGATACAAGAATGAACCGAAAAAGTGACCCGGGCCAGATATAGTGACTCACCAGGAAACATTCCCGTCCCAGTTATAGTGAACCATGAGAAAAATATCCGACTCAGATACAAGGAGGAACCGAAACAGGGTCCCAGGGCAGATTTATTGACTCACATGGAAACAGTCCCGTCCCATATACAGTGAACCATATGAAAAATATCCGAGTCAGAAACAGGGATGAACCGAAATAGGGACCCAGGTCAGATATAGTGACTCCCCAGGAAACAGTCCTGTCCTAGATACAGTGAACCAATATAAAACTATCTGAGTCAGAAACATGGATGATCCGAAACAGGGTCCCGGGGCAGATATAGTGAGTAACCAGGAAACATCCCCATCCCAGATACAGTGAACTTTTAAAAAAATATAAAACTTAGATATAAGGATGAACCGAAATAGGGTCTCAGGGCAGATTTAGTGACTCACAAAGAAACATTCTCGTCCCATATACAGTGAATCGTAAGAAAAATATCCGACTCAGATACAAGGATGAACCGAAACAGGGTCCATTTACATATATAGTGACTCACCAGGAAACAGTCCCGTCCGAGATAGAGTGATCCATAAGAAAAATGTTTGATTCGGATATACGGATAAACCGAAAAAGGGTCCCGGGGCAGATTTAGTGACTCTAAAGGAAACAATCTCGTCCTAGATATAGTGAACCATAAGAAAAATATCCGAATTAGATAGAAGGATGAACCGAAACAGGGTCCTGGGACAGATATAGTGACTCACCAGGAAATAGTCCCGTCCGAGATAGATTGATCTATAAGAAAAATGTCTGACTCAAATATACAAATAAACCGAAAAGGGGTCCCGGGGCAGATTTATTGACTCAAAAGGAAACAGTCCCGTCTTAGATACAGGGAACCATAAGAAAAATATCCGAATTAGATAGAAGGATGAACCAAAACAGGGTCCCGAGGCAGATAAAGTAAGTCTCCAGGAAACACTCCTGTCCCAGATATAGTGAACCATAAGAAAAATATCCGAGTCAAAAACAGGGCGGAACCGAAATAGGGTACCGAGGCAGATATAGTGACTCACCAGGAAACACTCCGTTGCCAGATACAGTGCACCTTAAGAAAAGTAGCCAACTCAGATAGAAGAATGAACCGAAACAGGGTCCTGGGGTAGATGTAGTGACTCACCAGGAAACAGTCTCATCCTAGATACAGTAAACCATGAGAAAATATCTGACTCAAATACAAGGATGAATCGAAATAGGATCCCGGGGCAGATGTAGTGACTCACCAAGGAACAGTCCCGTCCTAGATACAGTTAACCATAAGAAAAATATCTAACTCAGATACAAGGATGAACCGAAAAAGGGACCCGGGGCAGATATAGTGACTCACCAGGAAACAGTCCAGTCCCAGTTATTGTGAATCATAAGAAAAAGATCTGACTCAAAAACAGGAATGAACCGAAATAAGTTCCCGGGGCAGATATAGTGACTCCCCAGGAAACATACTAGTCCCAGATACAGTGAACCATTAGAAAAATATCCGACTCAGATACAAGGATGAACCGAAACGGAGTCCCGGGGTAGATATAGTGACTCACCAAGCACTACAAGAATTTTGCAGAATTCCAACGGAATTTTTCCGTTGGAATTTTGAGTTCCAACGGTAATTCACACGGAATTTTGGTCATTAGAAAAAAGTCGTTGGAATCTGAAAATTCCAACGGAATTCCAACGGAAAAATAATTCCAACGGTAATTCTAACGGTAAAATACCGTTGGAATTCATAGCAGAAAAACAAAAAATTTCACAGAAATTTCAACGGTAATTCCAACGGTAATTACCATTGGAAGTTTTTCGAAATAATTCCAACGGTAATTCCCGTTGGAATTACCGTTGGAATTTATATTAATTTTTTATTTTATACATTTTTTTAAAAAATTCCAACGGTGTTTTTCCGTTGGAATTACCGTTGGAATTTCTATTTTATTAATTAAATTTTATTTTATACATTTTTTTTTAAAACATTCCAACGGTATTTTTCCGTTGGAATTACCGTTGGAATTTCTATTTTATTAATTAAATTTTATTTCGTACATTTTTTTTAAAAAAAATTCCAACGGTATTTTCCGTTGGAATTACCGTTGGAATTTTCTAAAATCCCTAACCAGACCATTCTATTTATTTTGTAGCCCAATTCCAGCAAATCAGAACAATTCCAACAAATCAGAACATTTCCAGCAAGTCCAAAAACAATTCCAGCAAATCAGAAAATTCATATTCAAAACTATTCAAAATAATCAAGCATCTCAGGAATCATCTCCTAAACTATTCAAATACGAAAAAATATGCAGTATCTAATATATGTAAAGAAATATAAAACAGAGTAAGAGATACAAATTAACTCCTAAACATCTGGAGAATCATCTCCTAAGTTCTCATCGTCCTCGTCATCTTCATTAATAGTTGGAGGTCGTAATGACGTAGTAGGTGCAGGCTCTGAGTTGTTAGGTCGATAATGCATGCCTCCAGTGAATTGCTCAAAATATTCTTT